>CAIGRO010124697.1:0-11706 GCA_903798355.1 Fraxinus baroniana
CAAACATTTCAAAATGATTTGGTTTAGTTTTGAGTTTTTTTTCAAGCCAGTTTAAACGGTTTGGTTTGAAAATCTGTAAAAAATCGGTAAAATTGGACCGCTTACACCCCCACTCATTTTGAAGAGAAAAGTTGTGCATGTTTGGCTAAAATTTAATAAATGCGTAAGTTTTACGACAAATTTTTTTTTTTATTTGTCAAAATTAAAAATAATTAATCACGGTAAGATAGAAGGTTACTTTTTGTTGACGACGTGGGCTATATATAAATACGAGTAAGAGGATTGTTGTATATTGAACAAACAAAAAACAAGTTTAATCCGCAGGTGCATAACTAAACAATATAACAAGGTAATTGAAAATGTAGTATGAAAACTACAAATGAAAACAAAGGGCAGCCAAGAAATAAAGAAGAAGAAGGAGAACAATCAAAGACAAGTGATTTTTACTCTTTCTTTAAAACAAAATTGCCACACAATGGTGTTCACAATTCACAACACTTGTCTCTCAAGATACAACGGATTCAACTTGTGGTAGAAACATTTCAAACCACAAATTACAACGAACTTTCGATGGAATTTCTCTCTACATAGAAGAAAACGGTTTTAAATGAATTTGAAAGTAATTTGCAAAAATTTTTATGCAATGCTCAATGCAAATATGAAAATATGGTATGTGATGCCTAATGGACGTCCAAGGGGTTCTATATATATAGAGAATGAGGGGTTGTGAATGAAGTGTCATGCCCCAAATTCAGCAACTCTTGTTAAAAGTCGCACCATTCACTATTATCATTGCCTCACTCGAGCGATAAAAACAGTGAGTTCGTCGCTAGCATGTTGCTCGAGCGACAGTCCAGCGTTAGGTAAGCAACGCACAAGCAAAATTCCGACATTTTCTTTATTTTCTTCCCAATTTTGGCTCGTAATTTCTCATCATCCTGAATTGATTTTGAGATTCCAAATATACTACAACGATCTACTCGACGAGTAAAACAAGTTGGTCTATTTACACTTGTAATTTGACCATCAAATCAAGTCTGAATATTTGGTCGAAATTGACACGAAAGTCACTTTTCAAAGTTTTATTTTGACACTTTAACCAAATTTTCAATCTTCTAAATCAATTTCCAACACTTTTAGAGGACTTATATTTTTACTGCAATATAACATATCTAATAAATATGATGCTTGGAAAACAAAAACTCAACAAGGGTGTGATAAATCAACTAGTTGATTCTAGGCAAATTAGTCAATGATAAGTAAACAAACGCAACAAAGGTCCGACAGACAAACTAGTTGATGCTAGGCGAATCAGTCGATGACATATAACCAAAACTAACAAAAGTCTGAAAGACGACCAAACTCAACAAGGGTCACTAGATGATGATAGACGATCTAGCCGATGGAAGTTTACTCAAAAATAGTCAAGCGACCATACTAATATACAACATGACACATTCAAAGACAAACGATCTATCACAAAATTCGAACCTATTCAATAATCGTATGAAGATTATGCTTGCCACTCATCATAAAAATTATTTAAACAATTTTTTTTAATAATAAAAAAATTAGCCAAATTAAGTTGATTGTGACATCACTTTCAACTATAAATTGCTACAAATCGCGTGAACCTAAGTTCTCAGCCCTACAAATCCACTACTGTTTGTGTACAAAATCAGGCACCTAAAAGGATTGGTTGTAAGTAGTTGTGGAGTTTGTCATTTTCCATTGTGGGGTTAGAGGAAGTTGTAAAATTCTCTTAATATCAACAATGGGTTCAGATTTGAAAAGAGATGAGAAGAAATGTTGTTTTGTAAGCTAACCGTAGAAAGCCTGCAAACAATGAATTAATCTATTCGTACAGAAGAGGTTGACACCTTGATTGACAGAAAGCCACGTGGCGGCCCCCTATTGGGGGGCGCCTGCGGCGGGACCCGCCGCAGATCATTTTCAATTTTCGAAAACACTAAAAACACGTTTACTAACCTATTTTCATAAACGAATGTCAAAAAACGAGTTTAAGATTTACAAAGAAAATGGAAAATGTCAAAAAAATCGTTTTGCCTGTTTTCAGTTAAAATCAAGCTAAAACTTCTTTTTTTATTTTTATTTTTGAAAATAATTTTTTCAAAATGACAAAAAGAACACGTTTTCAACAATCTCAAAATGGACACTCAAAACACAAAATTCAAAATGAATTCAAAACTAAAAACTGAAAACTGAAATACGAAGAGAACAGTCACTTAGTGACTGAGTTCAACATGATCGGAAGTCAATTTTACAAGACATTGTAAATGGATGGTTCCCAATTTCACAAAAAAGAAACAAAAAAGTGCCATGTAAATGGACGCAGACCATAACAGAGTCGACATCGGTGTGCAATAATTATTTGACAATAATGAAGAATTACTTTTAAAATAATTAATCTTTATTTGAAAATAAAACGCATTAAAACAGAAAATCTATAATATATTAAATATCGTATCAAGTGAAATTCATTTTCTGGATGATTCTAGCCATACAATAATTCAATTATTTCAATAATATAATACTTTTCGTTTTTCAATATGTATTTAATTTATTTAACCATTTAGTCACCATCAATGTATATGTATATTTTATAGATTCATTTCACCAGTATGTTTTTTTTATTAATGTGTGAATTCCTTATTATTAATTCTCAATTAATTAAAATTAACATTGACATTCATTTAATTAATATTCATCTCCATTTATACATTTCAATATTATCAATTTTAATTATAAGTTAGATAAAATTTCACACTCAAGAATGTATTCATTATTCACGTCCATGTATGTTAATTAATATCTAATTTTATTTAATTGAAATTAAATATCACATCAAGTGAGAATAATCGTTTGGACAATTTTAGCTCTATTATAATTCAATTATTTCAATAATATCTTACTTTTCATTTTTAATATGTATTTAATTTATTTAATCGTTTAGTTACCATCAATACTCTAGAGAGGAGTTGTATTGCTTTCGGTATTTGGAATTGTGTTAATCACTTAACCTTAAAAATGATTCAAGGGAGAACATTTACAATTGAGGGCCTGAGGCTATTACTATTTGAGTATTTGATGAACCCATTGGGACATCCCATCACCCACTTGACCTATATTGCACTTGATTGATCTTGAATAAAAGGAAGCCACCATACGATATATTCCTACACAGGCTACACTATTGGTTAGTAGGCTGACATGATTGGACATATTTGGGCATCAATTGCTTTAATAAGATCTTCACTTAAAAGGATATTCTTGGGAAGCGTTGCTAGTCTGAAGCTCTTAAGAGCTAGGGGTGCTTCGCTAACAGGGGCTTTGAATATTAGGTACTTCAGCCAAAATGTGGATGGTTTATCCACGAGGCCTGCTCTAACGGCGTTCAGTTTCATCATGAGAGGCTCCGACTCGTACGTGAATGTACGACTCGAATTTGGGGAATTATTATTATATCTATAATTCAAGTGGTATGTGTAAGTGTTATGTAATAGGTCTAATCAACTTTGGATCTAAACACTTTTATGTATATATGAGTTGTGATTGTGAGATACAAATTACTTATGACTGAGTCTTAAATCGTCTGTGGTCGTATGTAATAACGAGATACGAATATTGTTATTACGGATAGATCATCACATGTGATATTTCTTACTTGTGAAGTAAGTAGCTAATCTCACAAGTTAAAGAGTGGTGACACTTGAATAAACACGTGAATGTTTTATTTTAGAACAAAATATTGGAGACCCACTGGGAGATTCCACATAGATAACTATCTGAGTGTCAGTGGTTAATCTCTAACGTTTGGCAGTGAAATTGGTCATTTGACTTGAGGTTATCATAGTACCTTATATGAGGACAGCCATACTTTAGTGGTGTTGATGTTGCTCCGTCAAGGGTCACTAATACGACATCGTTCGGGTATGTCAAGAATCATATGAAGGTTGTGAATGATCAATAGATTATTCGTCATACTTAGATAGTAAGAGATTATGATCTATATTTCATCCGTTAAGTTGATAATGAAATCCTTGGTCAAGGTGAACTCATAAGTCGAAAATGAGTTTTCAACTTACATTGACTTAACAGTAGGATAAAAGATCGATGATTGAGATTGACACATATTCATATCTCGTAATTGATTGGATTATATTGACGAAGGGATTATAGTTTCATGGTAAACGAATAAGTTTGATTTTGTCATACCATGAGATATTTTCAGTCACATATATTGCTCAATACATTACTAGATGTCAATTTGGGACGACGGATGTGAATTGATGATAAATTAAAAGGGGTATTTTAATTTATCAATTCTGATTAGATTAAAATAATAATTCACGTCATTAGGCATCGTGATTTTGAACCTAATGGGTCACACACAAAAGTGAACCAGAAAAATGAGATTTGACAATTAATTAATTGACAAATGTTGGATAATTAATTAATTGAGTCGCTTATTAATAGGCCCGAATTAATTAATTAGATTAATTAATTCATGGACCAAATTTAATTAATTTGATTAATTAAATATTGGACCGGGTTTAGTTTAAGAGACGGGCCGAGCCCACTTGGACTTACATTAATAGGCTTCTAGGGTTTGAAAGATGTATGGAATTTTCATTATNGACCAGATTTAATTAATTTGATTAATTAAATATTGGATCGAGTTAAGTTTAAGGGACGGACCGAGCCCGTTTGGACTTGTGTTAATAGGCTACTAGGGTTTGAAAATAGGAAGAAATTTTTCATTATACTTGCTAGCATGAGAAAAGAAAACTCTAACCGTCATTTTTGTTCTCTTGTGGATCACCATTGGAGGCTGGACAATTAAACAGTTTGGATTACAGATCGTGATAATTGAAATTCGTGAATCAGTAAAAGAGTTTGCAGAATTCATCCAAGGTACAATTATAATCACAGTTTCTATCTAAATATAAAGTAGATCCTTGTTTGGGAATCAAAATTGTTTTATTTTCGTTGCGCATAAATAAATATGTTCCCAACAGTACGCACATACGGAGGGTGCCCCACACTCTGACTTGACATCAGTTATTCAATTGGATGCACCTATTTAATTAAGCAACCTTGTCTCGAGCTTGGAACTCGACCCATTAGCATCACTTGACCCCTTTATATTTTTCTATATATTTATGAGTTTCATTTATAATAATGTATGTTACTCAAATCCTAGCCAAACTGCTCTCCCGTCTCTTGCACTCTTTATGTCTCTCGTTCGATTGTGAACTTAACTGTTGCAGTGCAAACAGTTGTTGTTGGACCTTTTTTCTCGACCAACAACCTTTGCCTCCGAATGAGTGTTTAAGTGTGCAGGTGTTGCCAGCGTAGAAGGGATGTGCCAAGATTCTGTTGGCAAATTTTTTGAGGTCAACAACTTGTATATTATTTTTATTGTCCTACTAAATAATAACGGGGCTTGTTCGACAAGTCACACTTTCATTTTTTCCTCTATAAAAGTACATTTCAAAAGCACAATTTGTTAAATAATGCGCATTTTTTTGTCTAATTAGCTAGATGATTAAAAAAAAAAAAAAAGTGCATTATCTGATTTTCCTAGTACATCATGATTTCGATTAGCTAACAAATGTTTCTGTTAATTTAGCATGACTGGGGACTAAAAACGAAATAAAAATTGACTCAACGATCGGATAAAAATTAGGTCATTATCAGTGTTTCTTTCTCCCGCATGTCTTGCAGTTTCGTGTTCAAGATGTAACAAAAATATGTCAATAAATTAGCTACATGTTTCTTTAATAGCAATCTATCCTATCTATTTCATCTTACAAAATATGTGCTTGTTTGGGAAAACTTTGTTAAAAAGTTGAGATCAAAGTCACCAATTTATTTTTACTATTTTATGGGATTGACAATTTTTACCAAAATTTTCTACAACTTTTATCGAATATTACTCGAAAATTATATATTTTTGTACAATACTATTCTATATGAATCACGCTATATGTACAATTCAGTTGAATAATATATATTGTCATACAACTCATACTTGACAATATCATATCCATTTATTTTAAAAAGTTGTTTTTAAATCAATAGTCCGAATTTTGACAACACCAGCATTATCAACCATTATTGTCAAGTATGATTGCTCGACTCACCTTATTAAACAAATGTGTTGTTATGGTCAAATGGTTGAATATTCGAAAATCTGAAATTGTGGTTAACATTGATCTCTTTGATTAATTGTTTGAAAATAACTATGAAATGATAACAATAAGATTGATGAAGGAGACAAAGATTTAAAGGATAAGAGTTGTGGGGTTTCCACTATAGTGAAGAATTAGAAAAGTAAGAATAAATCATGTATCTTTTTGCTTATTATTTTTGGCTTTATTTTCATACTTCATAAAATGTTAAAATCTAAACCAGATTTGATTTGATGTGTTATCTAAACTAGTTATCTTTTCCACTCTTGAATCAATAAATTGACATTTCACTTGTATATATTATTAGGTGTTAGGGGTCCGAATTCGGCCTATACTCGGTATAATTGGAAGCACGGTTATTAACTACTCATATTATACATGTAACAAAACATTGAAAAGCTCGAGTCTTCTGTGCACATTTCTCAACTTCACTAGAAAATTAGCATTATTAAATAGTTCGGACAACTTATAATCAATTTATTTCGATATTTTCAAAGAGGAATTAAGCAAAGAATTAATTTTGTGTGAGTTGTTGACATGTAAAATGATATTTCATGATTACACAAGTAAACGTTCAATTAAGGATTGCAGATTTAGTCCTTTGTTCGGGGTGTGATTCTTGGTGACTTGAATTTCAAATTTTGGGCTTCGAGATTGCTCTTGAAGTGACGGGATTTCAATGATCGCCGGAGGTTCCCTATCAATGTAGGGACTACATATTGACCATCTCGATGTGTGGTGTAGATTTGGAGGATATGATATTTTTTTCCACACATACGGCATTATATTTGTTAATTTTCAAAATTAAATTCGTTTATAAGATGGAACCATATTACACAAAGTGTTAAATTGGATCATAACGGAAATTGTTGGGTACTTGCAAAATATGGAATGATGATCTCTTGTAGACGCTCGATTCTCACGTCAGCAATGATTTTTGTTCAGAGTTGAGGTCAAGGTCAGTTTCCTTTATTTGCCTACACGTTACATTCATATGGAATTTCTTCACTTACCAAACTCCTCTAGTGTCAAGTTGTTAGAAAATTTATTAGTCGCAATACTGTAAAGTGCAGAAAAACTTATCGACTGATCAATTTAGTGACAGCACGATATCAAAAAGCGAAATTGCCCGTCGACTACTGCTGCGTCCTCCGTGGACAATCACCTTCAGGATACAACGATCAAATAAACCAATTGTGCAGCAATCACAAATGATTTTCAGACTTCTCAAGTTTACTCCAAAAATATACAAAACTAAGAATAATATGTTACTGTACAGAAATATATAATCTCGTTTTTGTTGTATATTTCTAGTGTCCATATGCATGTTTATAAATGCAGAAAATTGAAATAATTGCCTACACCATGATCTAATATTAGTTTCAATTTTAATGACTTGTGGTAATGAGTTGTTGATACTAGACAGTTAAAACAATCAAATTCTATTGGCTAGTTGACCTAATCAAAGACCTTTTAATATAATGCGTGAGATGTGACTTGAACCCCTGACCTCCCACACAAATTTCACATTTTTAACCAGTTGAGTATTTCATCTTAATTAATTATTTCTTTCACATATTATATTTATTGTATAAATATCTAACACAAGTATCATAGGAAAATAAAGGAAACTGATGTTAGTCTTATAATTTTTTCTCTCAACAACTCTAGCCACTTGTACAAAAGAGAAAATCACAGTCTATTTGAGCCACATTATTTTGGAAAAATGTATTCTAAAATAATAGATTGATAGAGAATGTGTGGTTAAAAAAGAAGGAAAATTTATTGATATAATGAAAAATATTATTTTATTGAAAAATGTGTGGTTGAAAATGAGTAGAAGAATGAGAACAAAATTTTTAATGTGTACCAAACATGGATTCGGTTTGTTTACAAGGAAAAATCACCAAAATCTGGACCAAAAATCTCGGCTGCAATATATGGGAAACAAAAAAGCTTCTTTGCCAGAAATTTTTTATCAGATGCTTTGACCGCCTCTCACATTAGTCGGGCCCAGGTGAATAAAAAAATACAAAAAAAAAGTGGACCCCACCCCCTATTGTGAGGGTCGGTCAGTGCATCGGTTAGCCGTTTTCGATTAATGTAGCACGGTTGTATGGGAAATTCCCAAATTTTCATGCCAACTTTGCACGGCAAATTATTAACAAGTTGGTAACTTTTTCTCTGAGGAAGGATCGGTTCCAATTCAACTATTTTATTTTGGCATTTTTTCACTTAAATATTCAAACAATCTCCACTTTGACAAAAAACGAACCTAAACTCTATAATATCTTCTATAGTTCTTGATCACGAAATTTGAAACTTCGTGAATTTTGACAAACTTCCACAGTTCATAATAGTGAATCAACGTACTCCACCATATGAGTATAACCACTTAAAACTAACAAATTTCAAGAAATTCATCGGCTTATGTTGAAAGAAACCTACTGAAAAATTAGGGTGAAACCCCCTATGTTTGACTTTCTAGGGAGCTTATTAGCCATCGTCATCAATTCCATACTGCCCTTGTGCAAAATTGTAAACCTGCTAGTAATAACACATCTTCTATCATGACAACTTGTCACGAGGAACGTAAATATTTTACTCAAGCAACACGATCAGGTTATCCATTCTTGATCTTGTTGGTCTTCTTTCCAATGCTATGTGTAGTCCAAATTGGATCTACACATCCTTGACTTGCAAGTCAAAAAGCCTGTTTGGTACGGATTCTCCAATTCTACATTAATCAATTCTCATTTTCAACAACACATTTTTCAATAAAATAATATTTTTCATCACATCAATAATTTTTTCTTCTTTTTTAACCACACATTTCCCATCATATCACTATTCAAAATCAATTCTTTCTCCAAAAAATCCCTAGCAAACAAATTCTCATTTTTCAACCACACCTTCTTCAATAAAATAATATTTTCCATCACATCAATAATTTTTTCTTCTTTTTCAACCACACATTTCCCATCATATCACTATTCAAAATCAATTCTTCCTCCAAAAAATCCATACCAAACAAGCTCTAATTCTTCCATCAAATTTCTCCAAGTCACCTTACATGTGTTCTGTTCACCAGCATTCTAAACAATTTCTCTCTGATACCATTGTAGGGAATTGAGGTTAATACCATTTATTTGCTCACAAATCCCTTTTTTGAGAGAAAAATTGCGAGATGAAAAAATATGTATATAAAAGAGTAATGGGTTATCAAAGTTTTTTTAATATATATGTATGAAAAATTGTTACATTCACATAGATTTTTCTTACCAATTATTGTAGGAATAATAATAATGAAAAATTACAGTCACGGTACCAAATCTTTCACATTTTTGCAAATTTTGCCCAAACATTTCATGTGTGCCAACCACGATACCAAACCTTTAAACAATTCGCACTCGGAGCTCAAATTACCCAATTTGAGCTCCGAGTGCGAATTGTTTAAAGGTTTGGTATCGTGGATGACACAAATGAAAGGTTTAGGCAACGTCTGCAAAAATAAGAAAAATTTGGTACTGTGGCTGCAATTTTCCCTAATAATAACCGCCAAGGTGTACTGCACCCACAATTTTCTACTCCCTATAGTAATCACAAAGAGAACAAGAAAACACACAGGATGCTAGTCATACAATTTTTCCTCTCAACAACCCTAAATCCTAATCATTTATACAAAAAGAGAAAATCACATTGTAAAATTTTTTATAAGAAAAAATCACCAAAATTTGTTCCAAAAATCTCAGCTGCCACATAATATGGGAAATTTCCAAACTTTCATGCCAACTTTCCACACCAAATCTTTTTCTCCGACGAAGAATCGGATCCAATACAATGGAAATCTTAACCTTAATAATTTTCCTATTAAAATAGGTACTATTTGACGTATCAGCAGTAGAATATGTTGACTTCTGTGTGTTACGTACCTTGTCGAGTTGGTTGAAGTTTAAATGCTAAGGTGTTTCGTGATTGAATTCTATATAGACTTTAGTGATGGAGTCGTGTGTGATTACTTCATTATTGATTATCTCTTAGAGCCTCTAATGAAATGGAATATAAATTATGCTCGTAAAAGAATACGTGTAGGATATGTTTAGTTAGGTTCTCTCTTGCATTTACTCTTTCGGATCTGTATATGTTAATATTTGGTTCTCCCTTAGATTGATCCTCCATTAAACTTCAACTAGTGTATTTTGTCCAACTCTGGTAATAGCGTCGAGTAATCAATAGTGGCGGACACAAATATTTTGAGTTAGGGGATACTGTCGAACTTGCAAAAAGGTTGTTGCCAGTTTGCCAATCACAATGTTAAAGTCGGTCTATAGTTCGGTCCCTGCCGTTAATAAAAGCAAACTGCTCCTTTAAAAATTATTATAATTTATACCACTGCAACTTGAAAGGAGCAAAACTCGCAGTCCAATTTTGTGATCGAATGAAAAGTTTTGGCATCATATCCCATGCAAAATTTCCTAATAAAATGAGGTAAATTATATTGATAAATTCGTCGCGCAAAAAAAATAAATGTTAATGAAATAATTGAAATTTTTTAAATAAAATACGAGTTAGACGCCTTTTTTTAAGGAGCGCATTTGACATATGTCTAAACCCTGTCGATATTTGTTTGGACAATTCGATAAGTCTACAATGTAGGCGATTTATGGATTCTACTAGCGTATGATCGTTGAAGAATTTTTAAAATTAGCATATTATCGAAATACTAGTTTGCAACGATCTATTTTGACGCAATGTAACATTTGTTACGATTAGCCGTTTCATGCGCCGTTAGTAACGAAGAAAATTAGATTGAGAGCACTTTGGAATGGTATTAAGAATACAATATTCTGACTTCGTTTGACATCCCATAACGATCTTGCTAATTGAGACAAAAACACAAAAAATTTAATGAGATCAAATACTGGCTATTCTTTTTCTTCTTAAAGTCAAATAAAATCAACATAAGCAATTCCATTTACTTTTGTAACCCTTTCCATAAAAAGTAACAAAATCCTTCGTTTATTTATTAATTTCTCCTTTTTAAAAAAACACTCAATTTTGAAAATTGGTGAGACACGTGACCTACCAAACCACATTGTGCACCCTAACAATGCTTTGTGTACAATAATTACAAGGTGTTGTAAAAATTACAATACCTTAATCATTGTACAGGTGGAGTTTTTGTTGTGCACCCGCCAGCGGTAATCGATTTGCCTAGCCGACTTCGAATGGAGGCTTCCATCTTAGCTTAGTAATCCCGGCATTTATTGTTCTAGGGATTAAAATTCGATTTTCTTTGGGTTGATCCTCCATTAAACTTCGACTAATCGACATATGTCTCTTGTCCAACTCTTGTCTTAGTTTCACGGGTTGCCTTTCTTCTTAGCTAAGAAAGGGACACCGTTCGGCAGTAGTCTGCTCCGCTAGACTACCATCCGCCTTTTCTTGGTCACTTCGGGACGAAAGAAAAGATGATCACAATTTTAAGAAA
>CAIGRO010124785.1:0-16017 GCA_903798355.1 Fraxinus baroniana
CTCATCAAATCCTCCCAACAAATTAGTATCAAATCTTATTTTTACAACATTTATAAAGTATTTTATAATAACGTGCAATACACGTTCAACTTGACTAGTTAAACCAAAGTATCACAGAATCGAGACTCGTGTTGGAGCAAGTTTCCCCTGGCTTTCTAGCTCTTCACCAGTCCTGGTCTACGATTTGGCCAGATATCTCAATGATGTATGATCTATCTTTATCTGTCGGGAGCCCTCTACTCCCATGCAAATTTATCTTTTTTTTTTTTTGTACTACTCTACCGTTCACAAAAACAGCAGTGTTTCCATTATAACAATTTTCGGACATGGGATAGTTGAATTCTTGAATAAATGGCTGCAAGAAAATGAAATGAATTTGTTAGAAGTGTGGAAAGATCGTTATAAATATATGGCTATAGTCAATACAGGAAATCGCAAATCTTCCAGGAATTATGCTAAGACAAAGACCTACCATTTCTTGCACTCTGAGAACAAAAAAAAAAAAAAAACTTGCATATGTCCAGGATGGATCGATCCGGCCAGCTTTTCAACCTTTTTAATTGATCGATCTCGTATAAGATGCCCATTAACAGTAACATTAGATTTTTCCATCTCGATAGGTTGTTTGGATTCATTTAAGTGCCTAGAACTCTTTTTCATGATGCCAACAAAATATGACTCGGCTGCTCTAATGCCTCTAAGTCAATCTCCTTCGCTACTTCCTTCACCTGACTCTAGAGAAGTTCCCGTATTAGAGTACTCTTTGGTCGAGATATCAATCTCAGTAGTAACCGCTGATGTGCTTTTCATAGAATTCTGAAACAACGGTATTCTTACTTGGCATCACTTCATCTTCTTCAGCATGTTCATGTTCATGTTCATTTCCATTTCCATCCCCGAAACGGTTTACCTTACAATGCTTGTTAGAATTGCAATCTTGATTTTTGGATCCCTCTGGAGGTAGAAACCTTTTTGTTTTTGTGGGGTAGCTCAGCCGAATCGTGAACTTTTCTTAAAGCAATTATATTTTCATCTTCCTTCGTCGCAGGAGTACGAGAAGATGTAGTGTGAGGGATCTAACAGAATCTAGCTCAATCATCATCCAGCTGGAGCTTAGCTGTCAAGTTCACATGAGATGCATCAGTTGAAGACTTGATAATTTAGCTTGTTAACTAATTTTCCCACATGTACATATTTTGAGCTTGTATTTATATGTTGGAACACTTCATTGCCATAACTCTGTTCATTTTTTTGTTCATATATCTTCTGCATCTCCATGGCAGAATCTGAATTTCATAATCAGACATCTCAATTATCATCAATCAACCATTCCGGTATTGATGATGGATCAAGCCCTTATTTTTTGCACCACTTAGATAGCCCAGGATTAGTCCTGGTATCGCTGGCATTGGTGGGAGACAATTGTACTTCATGGAATCGAGCTATGATAATAGCTCTGTTTATGAAAAATAAACTAGGATTCGTAGATGGATCCATAGCCAAACCTAAAGATAATCCAGATCTGCTTAAAGCTTGGATCAGAAAAAACAACATGGTAATTTCATGGATTCTCAATTCTGTCTCCAAGGATATATCAGCAAGCATCATATATTCTGATTCTGCACAAGAGATTGTATCTCAAGGTAAGATACCAGCAGAAAAATGGCCCTCGTATATTCTAATTGAGAAGAGAGCTAATGAACCACAGTCATGGACAATCATCTGTGAGTGTTTATTTCACAAAATTAAAAACTATTTGGGAGGAATTGAGCAACTATAGACTGGTTTGCTCATGTGAAAAATGTGAATGTGGATGTGTGAAGAAAATGGCTGATCACTACCATATGGAATATGTAATATCCTTTTTAATGGGACTGAATGATTCCTATGCTCAAGTCAGAGGTCAAATATTGATGATGGATCTTGTTCCATCGATAAGCAAGGTGTTTACCCTCATTTCTCAAGAGGAACACCAAAGATCTGTCAATGCCAACACATATGGTAATGCTGGTAATACTGATAGTATGGCCTTTTATGTTAGAAATGAAGGGAAGAAACATATTACAGGCCAATCACTGAATAAATTCCAGAAAAAGGAGAAACCTATATGTACTTACTGTTGCTATATTGGACATGGAGTTGATAAGTGTTACAAGCTCCATGGGTATCCACCAGGATACAAGCCTAAGCAGAAACCTGGTTCCAGTCTGCAAGCAAATCATGTTGCAGTCAATCAGATTTCAAGCTCTTTATCAGATCATCATAGTTAGGCTGGAGGAAATGTTGATGACTTTATGCAATCTCTGAATCATTCTCAATACCAACAATTGATGAATATGCTGAGCAGTCATCTTATCAGTGCAAAGACCAATGCTGAAATAGGTAACAATGAATCTGGCCACATCTCAGGTACTTGTTTCTCTATACATTTCAATCGAATGTTGAACTCTCACACGCATTGGGTATTAGATTCCGGACCCACAAGTCATATATGCTTCAATCGAATAGACTTTCATATATTGAAACCAATCAAGATTGCATACATTACACTGCCAAACAATGAAAGAATTTCTGTAAATTACAATGGAACTGTGAAGATCACTCCCGAACTGGTGCTTGAGGATGTATTATATATTCCTCAGTTTAAATTCAACCTACCGTCTATTAGTTCACTGACTAAGAATTCACCTATCAGTGTCAACGTTCTCACTGATTACTGTAACATTCAGGATCAGGGCAACAAGAAGATGATTGGCAACCGTAGTAAGATGGATGGCCTATACATATTGGATGTTGCATCTTCAAAATCTGTTCTAAATGGTTATAATAGAATTAATTCTACATATTTTGTTGTAAATAATGTGACCTCTCAGACTTGGCATCATAGGCTTGGTCACATTTCATTTCAGAAGTTAGACTTTATGAAGGAACAACTGATAATTGCATGTAATAGTCACAAGAATTCAATCACATATCCATGTAATATATGCCTTTTAACAAAACAGAGAAGACTATCTTTTATATCTAACAATCGTTTGTCCAAGAATACTTTTGACTTAATACACTATGACACCTGGGGTCCTTACCATATCCCAACACATGCTGGCCATAGATTTTGTGTGACACTAGTTGATGATTGTACCCGTTTTACATGGGTTTATCTCATGAAGATAAAATCAGATGTAAAGTTCATCATACCAAGGTTCTTTACTTTGATTGAAACTCAATTCCATACAGTTATTAAGAAGTTTAGATCAAATCATGATCCAGAACTTCACTTTGCTGAGTTTTTTGCCTCAAAAGGAGTTATTCATCAATATTCATGTGTTGAAAGGCCTGAGCAAAATTCTGTTGTAGAAACAAAACACTAACACTTACTCAATGTAGCAAGGGCATTGTTCTTCCAATCACGTATTCCTATCCAATTCTGGGGTGAGTGCATACTCACAGCTACCTATCTGATCAACATGACACCTTCTTCGATTCTGAAAAACAAAGCCCCTTTCTGTCTTCTATATAAATCCCCTGTCCAATATCAGTCCATTAGAGTATTTGGCAGCTTGTGCTTTGCCTCTACTATATCATCAAATCGAACAAAGTTCCATCCAAGAGCCAAGACATGTGTCTTTATTGGATATCCTCCTGGTGTTAAAGGGTATAAGCTCTATGACATCACTTCAAGATCCTTCTTTATTTCAAGGGATACGAAATTCTATGAACACCTATTTCCATTCCACACTATATCTTATGAAAATGAACCTGTTGATCCCTTTCCTAATTTTGTTCTTCCTAAATCAGCCACTAATATTGTCCACAACCCTGAAAATAATTCACCACATAACAATGATCATATGTCTCCTAACATCAGCCTAGGTTCCAACCATGATGATGATGTTCATGTACCTCATCTTCCAAGCTCAGATCAAGATCCAAACTCCTCCATAATACCAGCTCCTAGAAGATCACATAGAACACCATCATATCTCCAGGAATATCACTGTAATCTATTGACAAACACTCCTACCTCTTTTGATCATCATACTCAGTACCCCATAAGCAAATACCTATCTTACCAAAAACTTTCACCTTCTCATCGTACCTATCTTTGCAACATTTCTTCCAGCTATGAGCCACAATTTTATCACCAAGCAGTTAAATTTGATCATTGGAAAAAGGCCATGGAAGCTGAGTTAGAAGCAATGGAACAAAACCACACTTGGTCTGTGGTTCATTTGCCTAAAAACAAACACTCCATAGGATGCAAATGGGTGTTTAAAATTAAGCATAAATCAGATGGCAGTGTTGAAAGATACAATGCACGTTTAGTGGCAAAAGATTATACTCAACAAAAAGGCCTAGACTTTATCGAAACATTTTCCCCCGTAGCAAAATTGGTGACAGTTAAAATGTTTCTTGCTGTGGCTGCAATAAATAAATGGCAAATCATTCAACTGGATGTAAACAATGCATTTTTGAACGATGATCTTTTTGAGGAAATCTACACGAACCTACTTTTAGGTTATGCCAAACATGTAAATACAAATTCACAAGGAGAAATGATGGTATGCGAACTACATAAATCAATATATAGCTTAAAACAAGCCTCAAGACAATGGTTTGCGAAATCTTCTACTGCTCTAATTGCACATGGCCACAACCAATCAAAGACTGACTATTCTCTATTTACAAAAGGTTCTAATGATACATTTGTGGCTTTACTAGTCTATGTGGATGATATTATCATCACTGGGTCAGATGTGAAGGCCATCAACTCTCTGAAAGATTTGTTGCAAAACCTATTCAAGTTAAAGGACCTTAGCTGCTTGAAGTATTTTCTTGGTTTGGAGATTACATCCTTACAAAAGGGTATTTTTCTGTCCCAGCGACAATACACACTCCAATTGCTGGAAGATATTGGTTTTCTTGGCAGCAAACCAGCTCTAATACCCATGGATCCCAAGGAAAAACTCTCAGCAACTGAGGAGGAGCTTCTTACAGATGCTTCAATGTATAAAAAGCTCATTGGTCATCTCCTATACTTAACCATTTCAAGGCCAGATTTCACTTTTGCAGTTTATAAGCTGAGTCAATTTGTTGCTCAGCCAAGACAGCCGCATTTGAATGCAATTCACTAGCTTTTACAATATCTAAAGACAGCTCCAGCCTCCATGGCGGGAAATTATGTTCTCAGCATCTTCTTCATTTCGGCTTTGTGCCTTTACGAATGTTGATTGGGGTGCCTGCTTGGAAACAAGAAAATTTGTGACGGATTTTTGTGTTTTCCTTCGTGAGTCTATGGTCTCTTGGAAAGTAAAGAAGCAAAACACCATTTCGAGATCGTCAGCAGAGGCTGAATATCATGCTCTAGCAGCTGCTACAAGATTTTCAAGTGGCAGTTAACTCTTCTGCACTTAATTTTGTGACAACCAAGCTGCTATATACATTGCTAACAACCTAATTTTCTACGAACGAATGAAGCATATTGAGATAGATTGCCACTTCGTTCATGACAAGATCAATGATGGCTTTATCAAACTCTTTCCGGTTAGATCACAACACCAGTTGGCTAACATATTTACCAAGCCCCTTCCTACAACTTCATTGTTTCCTCTTCTATCCAAGATGGCCATAGTTAATTCCCATTGTCCATCTTGAGGGGGAGTAACAAAATCTAGCTCAATCATCATCCAGCTGGAGCTTAGCTGTCAAGTTCACATGAGATGCATCAGTTGAAGACTTGATAATTTAGCTTATTAACTAATTTTCCTGCCTTGTACATTTCCCATCTTTTTCATATTTTCAGCTTGTATTTATATGTTGGAACTTTTCATTCTTCAATCGAGTTGAATAAGATTTTCTCTCAATACATTTCTTCTTGTAATATGGTATCAGAGCAATTTGCTTCTTCATTGCCATAAATATGTTCATTTTTATTTGTTCGTATATCTTTTGCATCTCCATGGCAGAATCTGAATTTCATAATCAGACATCTCAATCATCATCAATAAACCATTCCGGTATTGATGATAGACCAAGCCCTTATTTCTTGCACCACTCAGATAGCCTAGGATTAATCCTGGTATCGCAGCCATTGGTGGGAGACAATTATACTTCATGGAATCGAGCTATTATAATAGCTCTATCTGTGAAAATAAACTAGGATTCGTAGATGGATTCATAGCCAAACTTGAAGATAATCCAGATCTGCTGAAAGCTTGGATCAGATGTCTTGTTGAGGGATATTACGCCGATAACGTGCATGAATTATATTCTCAAAACGCACATTTTACTTGCCCAAAATCGAACATAGTTTTGATTTACCAAAATAGAATTTGAGAAGACGAAATGATAATTAATGAAGCCGAATATGTGATGATGGATTTAATCCTTTCCATTCTTTGACGAAAAACATTTCTTATAGCCAAAAGAATAGTTATTTTTTTCTCAAATCAAATTTCAAATTCAAAGAAATTAAAAAATAAAATAGGAAATGCAAGTGATTGGATTGATTGAGGCATGTGTTTACCTTAAGATGAATTTTCTCCACATCGGTGATAATGATTTTTCGGCAATCATCTTCTTAAATACAACGACCATATCTCGCAATAGGAACACTCCAAATTATGTAGACAATGAAATCTTAACAGAATTCTCTCTCTACTGAACCATGTTATTTATGGAAGAAAATACCACTTTTACTAAGTGTTTTTATGCAATGTAACTAAAAGAAATTATATGAAATTATGAATTGAATTAATAAAATCCAAACACATGGGATCTATTTATAGTAGATGGAAATGTTTGTCTTAAAAACACAACCATACAAAAGGACACACATCTTGAAATTTATCTCTATACATGAAGAGACATACCCATTGAAAAGTCATGATCTTTCATATGGAAAGACACACATTTCCATCCAAATATTTTATAATATTCTATACGATTTTCCAACAATTCATATATTTAAGCAACTAAAATTTGGCTTAATTTCTCATTCATCAAATAATGAATTCTACTTAAATAATCATTTAAAATTGTTCAAAACCAATTTTTGATACAAGATTCCAATTGTCCCCCACGTGAATGAAAATTAATGAGAATGACTATGTAGAGAGAAAGCGAAAAAAAATTGCATCGGGTAAGGTAACTTCCGGCCTTGAATCTTCCTTAGTGAAATACTATTGAATTTACTTGGTTAATTGGTGAACACGATGTCTTGAACCATTTAACCGTTGGTGTAAACCAAGATAATAGTACTCACACAACGTCTTCCCCAAACCGTTCATAATTCTCATGATTTGATTCATTTTCGCCCTTAACCATCATTGGATTTCATAAGTGTTTAGAGAATTGTAACCTCAAACAATTCTTATTGAATCGGCCTCACTTCACACTTACATATGTGACATTCTATTAAGAATATTCTACCATATTCCACTTGACCAAATCAAGATACAAAAATCATTAAAAGGGTATCTTAACCTCTAATTATTTTGCTGAAAGCACTTTAATACCATAGGAATAAGTTAGGAAACGTTTTCCCAAGTGTTTCATTGAATCTTCATAACTTAGTTATCCCCTTGAACTAAGATCTTAGGATCTCCAGTCAATAAGATAAGGTTACCATTACAAAGATCCTTACATAATATACTTAATCTCTTAGTAATCTTTTCTTAGTGGATCAACGAGTTTGCACCATTTGCGATCAACTGCTTTATGGTATTATGTTTATGAAGAATATATCTAGATTTACCATTACGATTGACTATACATCTTGTTAAATATAGCTAGCTATCACAATCGATTCATTTAGTAGATACAAATTGTCACCAATTGAGAAATCTTTTTATGAAGTTACATGCTTCTCACTAACTTTATCTAAAACTTCATTAATTTCCAAACATGGTTGGAGGATTTCTATCAAATCATTACACTAGTCAATCACTTTTATTGGTGGATTTCATACATGAGTATTCAATTTTCTAACATTGAACTATTAAAATACATTTATAAATATTCTTCAAATATTCCAATTTGCATATCCAAACAACCGCCATAATCGGATTTTATCCCTTTTTATCCACTTTAGATTCAGTGTACGTCACATTGTAATCTATCCTCAAACTTCTAAAATAGCATAATGGCTTTCTACCTTTTTTACTTCATAGACATTATTCTATGATTTATAATGTGTATGGAATATAACTTGAGAGACAAGGTACCCCTACAATTCCTCAATTAAGAATGTTATGCAGTCTAATAATGATGGATCCACAAGTTTTGAACTTCTTATACATGTTCGCAAGTATTAACATTTAACACTCTCGTCTCTGGGTATTCTTCAATCATGAAGCCCCCGTCCCGACTTCTAAATTTTTTTTATCCCCGTGACACCCACCAACTTCAGTAAAATTTGTAATAGTCATAAATTCATATTCTATTAGAATTTGCCTAATAAATTGAATTAGGCTGAAGTAGGGCTGTCTGTGGGTTGGTTCGGTTCGGTTCGGCGTGGTTCCAAAATTTTTGGGTATTTAATAAATGGACCCGTCGGGTCCAAATATAATAATGGAACCGTTCGGGTTCGGTTCCATGCCATAATTAATTTTTTTAAATATTTACAGCAACACTACATAAATATAACTAATGATATTTCATTCGTAACTTTTACAAATTAACGTAACCTAATTCAAAAATATATAAATAACTATCGAATAACATTAATTCAATGCATATAAATAGCAAAAAGTAGATATTAATNATTCAAAAATATATAAATAACTATCGAATAACATTAATTCAATGCATATAAATAGCAAAAAGTAGATATTAATATTAAAATGTCGGCGATCCATATTAAAAAATTGAGGCTCAATGTTTAAAATTATGAAATGATCCGATTTAATTAATTAATTTGTTAATTTATTTAGAAATAAATAAAATAATTTAATAAATAAAATAAAAAAATATTTAGTTTTGGTTTACATTCAGTTCTTGATCTAGACCCCGAGACCCGACCCATACCTATCGGTTCTCGATTCGAGTACTCGTTCGGATATTTAACTTGTGAAAAATCGTTCGATTCGGTCCGGTTTCGGTTCGGACTTTTGGACACCCCTAGGTTGAAGTGTTCAACAATTGGTTTTTTTCTAAAAAAATAAAATATAAAAACAATAATTCATATTTGATTTGTGTTACCAAACATGCCGTTTATATGGGGTTGGTGGGAAAAACATTTGTGTATTCCTCAAATGGACATAAAAAAGAACAACCCAACAACATTAAATAATTTAAATTAGATGTTCTTGCCACAAAAAAAAACCATTATTTATACGTTACCTTTCTTTTTCTTTATTTTTTTGTCATTTTCTAATTGTGTCATGCTCGAGGCGAGAATTCCAACGCTACTTACAAGAACATTTCTTGTATCTTCTTCTAATTATATCGTACAATGTAAGTCCATGTTTAATGGTCGTTATAAAGAAAAATATGAGAAAAATAATATTTTGAATAATAATTTTATGAAAAATATTTGGTTAAAAGCTAAGAAAAAAAATTTGAATTTATGTGCAAACTATTTATTTTTAAATGTTTAAATTTAATTGTGCTTATAAATCATTTATAAAATGGTTGGACCAAATGGAAGCAGACTGAAATAGAATTTAAGCCACACAATCCTATTCATAGTTAAAGCCGGCGAGTACACTGTTTTTTCATGAACACCGCTGCACCGCACGTAACCACACCAAACACTGTGTGCCGCATTTCCCAATCTCTCCCATTCTCCCGCCACCAATCGCCGTCGCGGCGAAGAGAGATACTCCAGGAGTGTTGTCATTAACGACCGAATCGCGGATTTGATCATCGATCTTTTACAAACATATTTTTATTCCTGTTATATTTTCCAAATTTAGATTTCCCTAATAGTTTTTGGGGATATCGTGATGACATCGGAGGATGTGAAGACCAGTGATTCGGCGGTGTCGAAGTTTGTTAACCTCGCCGAGGGGGCGAAGCTTGCGAAAGAAGAGATCAAGCCTACTAAATATCAGGTCTACAATGTCTGCAAGTCTCTCATCGCCGGTGGCGTAGCTGGAGGCGTGTAAGTTCTATTTATTTATTAGTTTGTTCGCTAAGTATATGTAGATTGTGTGCACTTGCCTGTATCGTTGTATACATTAAAGTGGTTTTCTTTATTTTAGGTTATAATTTTTCTTGATAAATATTGGTGGAATAATAAAAATTTATTTGGTCGGTGAGGAAAGTGATAGAATCTCACGTTGAACAAAGATGAATACATATACCAATTTATAAAGAGTAACAAAGATGAATACATATACCAATTTATAAAGTGTTTGGACTACTCTTAACCCCAAATTTTAACCTAATATTAAGTTGGAAAAAGCAATTCAATCTGATCAAGACTCAAAAAATGAGCAGACTTAGAAAATAGCACATGAAGTTTAAAATTGGTTTGCTTTAACGAGCCATCATCTTACGGGGCACGATAAGTGATAAAATCCCACGAAATAAAGATGAAAATATAGACCTATTTATAAAGGGCTTGGACTGCTTCTCAATCATGTTGACTTTTTAAGATGGAATGCCAAATCTTAATAGAAATATAAGAGAAGGAGAAAATGATGATGGGTTTTGTTATTCCTTTTTTTTCATTTGAGTTGAAATAATTGGTTACTCTAACTGAAAGACTATACTCACTTTCTTGCTCTGAAAGAAGTAAAAAAAAAAAAAGTTTAAATCTTTAATATATTTAGGATGAATACATTATACCCTAAATAATGGTTTTTATTCACGTGTCACAATACGATTCTTGTTTTATTTTGCTGATTTCTAATAGACATGAGAAAAGAAAAGAAATTGGCTTTCGTACGGAAAGTATGACGGTTGTACGGAATGGCGTTGTCTACCAAGTGGTTGAATAACAAAGCAAACTAGGTAATTAAAGAAAACAGCTGTAAAAGAAATCTCATGAAGATGACCACGATTTGTACTAGAAGACAGAAGTTGCATCAAGAACTTAACCATCTTTGATGCTTTGTTTAGAGAAAGTAAACTGAAGACCTTTCATATATTGAGTACATTATAAAGGACATTTCAAGTGTAAATGAATTTGACTTCATGCAGTTATGCGCTTTCAGTAGGCATATATGTACTGCATTATTTTTTTTCCCCTTTTGGCAGCCTCTTTTTGCCTGTCGAAAGTTTATCTACTCTGTAGTAACTTCTGCTGTCTATTGCAGGTCAAGAACTGCTGTGGCTCCGTTGGAACGATTAAAAATATTGCTGCAGGTTACATACCTTTTCTTGATGGATACCGCATAGAATACTCAGAATCAAAGATTCCATTTGTTGCATTAGTATTCAGTAGAATCTGAATGATGTAAAGCATTTCAAATCAATTTTTTGTTAGGGTCTTTTTCTTTTAAACCATTTTCCTTTTTGCATCACGCTGTTGTGGTTTCTTTCAGTAATGTTGGAAATGCTATTTACGTGTTCTCCTTGCTTCATGATGCTTTTTCAACGAGCAGGTCCAAAATCCACATAACATAAAATACAATGGTACTGTTCAAGGCTTAAAGTATATTTGGAGAACCGAGGGCTTTAGAGGCTTATTCAAAGGCAATGGCACCAATTGTGCTCGAATTGTCCCAAATTCAGCAGTCAAGTTCTTCAGCTATGAGCAAGCCTCCAAGTATGTCTCTATATAAAAAAATACAGAATTTGCTCAAGTTTGTGAGAGTTGTTTTAATTTTCAGTTTGAATATATCATATTGATGTGCCTCCACCAAACAAATATTTTTATAATGCTACTGTTATCATTTTGACAGTATTTCTTTTGTTTACATATCCTTGCATATGAATCGAAAATATTTTCCCAGTTTCCCTTTGGCCCACCATTTCAAAGGGAGGAGAAAACTGGCTCAGGCTTACTATTACCACATAGAATACGAATAAAATACTGTTTTGGAAGGAAGAACTTTGCAATATAAATCCAATACCAACAAAACAACAGAGAACCAAATATTCTCGTAAATGTAAAAGCGTGTATATGAAAATTGTAGGTTTAGTGTTGACATTTAACTCGTCTTAATTTAAAACTGCTAGAATTGAACTTTTTGGTAAGACATGGATTGCGTGATTTCTTTGATAACTGAGTGGTATTAGCCATGAGATTGAGATGAGTTTTGTGGGAAAGGCAGTTTCTTAGAAGAAAATCCACTTTGTAATGCAATAGAGCTACAAATGTATTTGATGGAGATTAGACTGGAGACATGCCAAAAATTTGCACTTGTTTTTGGTGTAAAAGTTGGAACTAAATTCTGATTATTTTCTCGCAGTACTTACTAGTTCAAGGTTTGGAAATTTTCCAAGTATAAATGGGATCAGTTCATTATTGATTTGACGTATTCAGTGATGTTGAAATTCATCTCTAATTTTTTCTCCCAATTCTCCTCTCATTTTTTTGCTTTCCCGTTCTACATCATTTGATATCAGATCCTAATCTTGATGACCTTCGAATTTATAGATAAGACACTTGACCGTTGCACCTACTACATGTTATATAGTCATTATAAATCTTATAAACATCATTTTCACTTTCAAGTAAATTACGAGTGAAAATATTTTACTTGTGAGATTATGACATTGGCTTTTTTTATTAGTAATGTTGATTCGTTGGTGAATGATCTCCTAGTGGGACAATTTTAGCTATGTATTTTTTGTTTGTTTAACCAATTTGGTTCAATATAATATATTGAGCATGCCATTAAGTGATTTGGATAGATAAATCGTAGTCAGCATTGAGTAGACTTTGGTATCTATTTATCATAAAACGAGTAAATTATTTTTCTTTTGATGTATTTCATCATCTGACTGTGTCTTTTTATGTTGCAACAGGGGTATATTATATCTGTACCAGCAGCAATCTGGCAATGGTACGTCTTTGTTAGTGTGTGTACACAATAAAAGCTGCTCTTCAGTTACCTTGTCTTAGCAAAGATTCCTTTCTGTATATTTTGGACATCTGTGGGAAAAATTGCATTTTCAATTTTACTTTCTATGATGGCTGCATCTTTTCCCCAGTTTATGATCTATGATTATCTGCTTTCCATGCAACCATTATCGTACACTGATTTAAGTTGAAAGCGAAGTCATGAAAATCACAGAAAAAAGTACTTGCTGTATGGGAATTTTTGACAATTGATAGCAGTACTTGCATTAATTTTATGTCATTTTCTTGCATAGCTAATTGCATGAAATACTGATCATCACTTTTTGGGTCAAGCCATTGGTTACTGATTTCATATTCGGTGTTTTCGTGTTGGTGCGATTGATCATTAATCTGGCTGTTTCTGTTTCCTCTCTTCATCTTATGTGTTACTTCTCCTATTTGTTGTATTTATCCTCAAGGGCCACTCTTGGGTTGTAGTAGAATCTCAATCTGTAAAGCACAAGTACATAGTGGGTTCAAGTTTTGCGCAGCCACTTTGTGTGCTATATTTAGGTCTGTCTGTACAAGTTCAACTATTCCCCATTGGAAGGCCCGTGACTGGGTGATGGCTCTATGACTTTGTATGCATCTCCATTTTGTGTGCATCTCTCATTGGTTAATCTTTGGATACAAAAGACAATCTTATATCGGACAAAAAATGTTTTTACACAATTGTTGTTTGCAATGATTTGGATATGAGACTAAAATGGGATGTGAATATTTCCACTGTCAGAAAGAGAATACTAGTTGTTTATAGATTCTGGTTCGAGTTGAGCGGAGGTATTCATGATCTTAGTTCCACGGTGATTACCAAAAAATCTCTTACCTGACCAGATGTGTGTATAAATTGATATTTATACATCATTTTGTTAAGAAAGATTATGTTTCATCCTATTTGATTTCCTTACTCGTGTAATTGCCTAGCATTTTCAAACTGTTTTTCTTAATTCGTGAGATATAGATGTACCCAACTCTTGAGGGTAGATATAAGGACCATCTTAGTCATTACACTCTGTTATTGCAGATGATGCACAGCTGACTCCTTTATTACGTTTGGGCGCTGGAGCTTGTGCTGGAATAATTGCCATGTCTGCAACCTACCCGATGGATATGGTTCGGGGCAGATTAACCGTTCAGGTATATGGGATTTTCATGAAAATGAAATTTTTTAAGTCTTGTGTTCTTGTAGGCTTTTAACTGAAAATAGGTGGCAGTTTCTACAGTGTCTCTCCAGAAAATAACGCAAATTTTTTTCTCTTTTCTGCAGACGGAGAACTCCCCTTATCAATACAGAGGAATTTCTCATGCTTTATCAACTGTTCTACGTGAGGAAGGTTTCCGCGGTCTGTATAAGGGTTGGCTTCCTTCTGTCATTGGAGTCGTAAGTTCTGGAATTATCGTCTAGTAATAGTATTACCCTTGAAAATTATAATGTGTTAGGTTTAGTCTTGCTGCTCAATATATCGTCCATATTACCTATCATCTTTACCATGCTTACAATATGAAAGTTACACTGCTAGTAGTTATCTTGTCATGTCTACTTGATTAAAGTCGCTTGTGAAGAATTATACACACACCCATCTCTTACTTGCCATAAAGTCTTAATAATCAGATTCATGATCACACAAGGGAAAATAATCGCTATGGCCTATGAGCAGGTAGTGAACTTAGATCTGCTAGGGAAAATTATGGCTGCTGATCAAATAGTTCTTTTGACCAAGTTAAACTGTTGGGTTAAAAATGTCACCCAAATTTTGTTCTTGCTCTTTTTATTCTTTTCCTTGACAACTCTTGCTCCTGAGTCTTGTTTGTGAAACTTACACTCTTATTTCTTGTTTTTAGGTTCCATATGTGGGCCTCAATTTTGCTGTGTATGAATCTCTAAAAGATTGGTTGATTAAATCTAGACCCTTCGGGCTCGTTGACGATAATGATTTGGGCATTGCAACGAGGCTAGCATGTGGGGCAGCAGCCGGTACTGTCGGGCAAACTGTAGCCTACCCCCTTGATGTCATTCGCAGAAGAATGCAGATGGTGGGATGGGCTAATGCTTCTTCAATTGTTGCCGGTGATGGGAGAAACAGGGCCCCCCTTGAATATACTGGCATGATCGACGCTTTCAGGAAGACGGTTAGGCATGAGGGCTTCAGAGCACTGTACAAGGGTTTGGTCCCCAATTCTGTGAAGGTTCGTCGTATTTAATAACCTTATTTTCTAGTTTTGTTGATACGTGTTGTTATAGTTTGTGCATGTTTGGCCAAACTTAAAAGGTTTGCTTATAAGTAAATTTTAAAAAAAGTTACTTTATCTATTTTGATGGTCAAAGAGAACTACATTTTTCTGTTCAGGTTGTCCCATCAATAGCTATTGCTTTTGTGACATATGAGCAAGTGAAGGACATCATGGGGGTTGAGTTTAGAATATCAGATTGATGCTGAAGAAAATCTGTAAGCTGTTAAATCCTCCTCTTCTACACAGAGAAGTTAAAAAGTTCGGGGACTCAACTGTCACATTACGTTTTCTGTATTTATAAAGCTGCTTCCGTTGAGGATTAATGTAATAAAAGCTATTATTGGTAAGTCAGCTTATTCTAGCTCTATTTTGTGTTTTTGTTTTAATTTTTGACTTGTTTGATAAGCTGAATCGTATGGATAATAAAGTAAAAATCTTGTAAACGAAGTCCTGTGAAGTCCGGGAGACAAAAAAAAAAAGAAAAGAAAATTATACTGAGTTGATATATATATATATATATATATATATATCCGTCGCATCCAAGGTTAATCCAACGGTAATGATTAATCGATAGATTGCAAACGATAAAAGAAACCTGGTAGCCATGCTACTTCGTTTCCTATATGCCAATGATTGTTTTGCCCAATGCAATTCAATCTGAATCATGCTAGGGGTACAAAAAATTTAACAAAAATGTTGACAAAATGGCATGTGTCGCCCCCTATTGGGGGGGGGGGGGGGGGGGGGCAAAGGGGGGGGGGGGGGGGGGG
>CAIGRO010124794.1:0-12329 GCA_903798355.1 Fraxinus baroniana
TTCAACTGAAGACCTCCAAAATGGCTTTTTTGGCATTTTTCGTTTTTTTTTTTTAAAATTTTAAACTCGTTTTTGGAAATTCGTTTCTGAAAATAGATAAGTAAACGTATCTTCAGTATTTTCGAAAACTGAAAATTGAAAATGATCTGAAAACAACAAAGAGAACGTGTCCTAAATTGCTCTAGTATGAGTTGAGCCTAGAACATGCAGCTCTCAGTTTATCAAGCAAATACTTGTCAACCCCTAATTAGATGAGTAAGTATAATTCATTACAAAACGTTAGAACCTAAAAGTGATTTTGATGAACAATTATATAAAACATCCACCTTTGCAAAGCTTGTCTTTTAGTTACTTTCCACGGCCAAATATCAGTATAAACAAATAAATGAATTTTGTTTTACTCTAACATATAAATAATTCAACCGATTATGACATGCACACATAATTGTATCTATCTTGTAAGTGAAACAATCACAATTATAATTGTTTAATAATATTATTCTTGTGAGCATAATTGTCTCGTTCAATTGAAAAAATGAAAATAAAATGTAAACATCAACACGCTACATTAAAAGATCTCGAAAAATTTTCTATCGTAAAATACAAATTTTGTCTAAATAACAAAAAACTATCGATGTAGAAGTCCCTTTCATGTAATTATCATGGCTTTTCTTTAAATATATACTTTAAATCACAAAAAAGAAAAAAAAAATATTACAATCGTGTTACAGCTTCTAGTCCCTTTTCGACCAACTTATTTTAAGATTATAAGTTGATCTAACTTTATTTTTAATCATAAATTTTATTAAATTCACAATTTTTATCCACTTTTAATCACATTTTTCATGTGATCTACCAACTTATATGCTTAATTTTTTGTCGACGTACAATTTGACGGAAATTATAGGACATTAAAGTTGAAATGGTACTAAATGTGATATCATTAAACCGTAGGAAAAGGATTGTTACATAAAGTAGATATGAACTTTAAAGTAAAGCAATGTTATCACTCAATTTGACAGACTTTGTTTGAATGAAGATTCAGACATCACTTTATGCAATGAAGCCTCACATTTTCTCAATTCTTTTTTCTATTATATATGATATGATACGCGTGTAAAGCATTTATGAATTTAATTAATATTTTATAGATCCTTGATTGCCCTTCTCTTTAATTCTTTTCACAATTAAATAGGTTTGAACCACATTTTAGAATATATTTTGTAAAAAATATTTTTTAAAGATTATCATGTAATTAAAATTTTAAAAATATTTTAAATTTATGTGTAAAATTATTTTATTGAGAGGATTTGTGTTTAAAAATGAGTTTGGGAAAAAAATACGGTTTAAAGAATAAAGCTCAAACATGGACATAATTTTGAATTGATAATTTATATTTTGGGGAAAAAAAAACTATACAACTAAGAATAACATTTAGCCCATGTTTGTCCTTTTTAGCTGCATGTTTCACGGAATTCACATTTTTTTTTATCAATTTTTTAATCATATATTTCATTAAATTTTATCAAAATATACTTAAAATTTAATTTTTATTCAAATCAAATTGGGGCTTAATTTGAGTTTTATAGTAACTCTTTCGCACATATTTGCAAGAAAACCCTTATATTTTTTAGTAAGTTTCAATTTTATTTCAAGTCCTCTATAGTCTATATCCCTTTAGTGGTTGATCGAGATTACTTTTACTTTCTTTTAATAGGAGGCTGAAGCTTAGTCGCAATATTCATTGAATCAAGTTATAGGAGAGGATTCAACTTTCTCAATTCGTTGTTACCTTTTGAATTTGAAGAAGGATGTTGCTTTTGATAATTTACATGTTATCTTCTTGATTCTAGACTAAGCCCATATTTGACACCCATTCTATTTCTCATTTTTTTTTCTCTCTTTTTTCATTTTTATCGTACATTATATCAATAAAATAATATTACACATAAACCCCAAAAATTCTCCTTACTTTTTAACCACACATTCTTCCACCAATTACTATTCCAGAATTTATTATTCCCCAGAATGGGTGTCAAAAACGAGCTAAATATCTCGTTTCACTCCTATACTATTGAAAAGATAAAATTTTGGCAAGCTTTTCACTATAATAGAGTTGAAAAAAATCACACGTTAAAATGTTTTAAGTGCTTGCTTCGACAAAATAAGTCTAGACTTTGTCAAAGTTTTTCAAAAAATAAGATGGACTATACTAAAATCTTTAAAACTCTTTTTAATAATGTATCCTATAATTATTGTCTAGTGCAATATTGTTAAATATTGCATTTTGTCACGTTTTTAAAGATTATCCTCTCCCGAAAATATGGGTCTACAAATACAATTGTGCAATTTTTTTTCCTATTTATTAGTAGATTATAAAATAATGAAGTAAAATATTTTCTTCCTTCTTTCAAGTAAAATAGTCTTCGATCAAGTCAATAATTGCGTCGTTTGTGACACTCTGTTAGTCAAGCATATCGGAGTGTAGGCACAATAAAATAACGTCACCAAGTTGACTAATTTGCTATCAAATGGAATCTTTTTTTCTCATTTTTTACTACTATATTTCCATAGGGATAAACATTGAATGCATGTTTGAAAAATGATTATAATCAATTTGAATTATAAATAAATTTATGTGTAAAATTGTTTTATCAGGGGACGTGTGTTTCAAAATAAATTTGAAATAAATGGGTTTTGAACAATAATAATAAATAAATTTTTTCCCAAATTCTTTTTCAATATCAATTGCTAACCTTAAGCAATAATAATAAATAATTTTTTTTTTTCTTCTTAAAAGAGTCTCGTAAGAATCTCAGTACTGTTTAACCTTGCAATATGGTTCTTGTCGATTTACACGAGAGTGAAATTACAAGTGTCTTTCCCATACCCTACTCACAATAAATGCAAAAAAGAAATCACTGAAATGTGGGCAAGGAAATTAAAGAGTAGGGTTAGAAGAGGATGAGAGCCCATGTGCGTTTATGGCTCTTTGTTGTTTCAGCCGGTCTCATCTTGATCTTTATCCACCAACTTGCATAAATCTGGAAAATCCAAATTTCCTTTAAACTAAGAAAGAAAAAAGAAAAAGAAAATTTGATCGGGATTAAATTTAGATTTTTAGTAGATTGTGATAGAAGTTTTTTAAATACGTGGTTGAAAAATTGTGGGGGACATGAAAGTTGTGGTCGATTTGATTGTTTGATTTTAACTTATATTAAAATCTGATTTTAATTCGAAACAAACATGGTCTAACTGCTTGCTCACTCAAAATACGTGCCATACAAATTATAATTTTGCTCATGTTTGATATACATTAAAATTTTCATTTTCATTATTTTACTCATTTTTAACTACAGATTCTTCAATAAAATAATATTTTTTATCATATCAATAATTTTTCTTCCTTTTTCAAACACACATTCTCCATCAATCTACTATTCTAGAATACATTTTTTCAAAATAATGTGGCTTAAACACATAGAAATGTTATAACAAAATTGCTACTTGTACACACTTGGTACATGTGAGAGGGTTGTATATGAGATTATGTACCAAGTGTGTAAGTATAGCATTTCTCATGTTACAATTTGCTGCTTTTACTGAGGAAATATGTTTCACAGGGCGGTGGTTGGTTACTTGTTTTTTTAAGCATTTGTCAAATGAAAAACTACCAAATTGTATATGTCAAATTATGTGGGGGTTCACTCACATATGAGAGGATTGTGTACCAAGTGTGTAAGTGTAATATTTCTTGTGTTACAGTCCACACACATTTAAGAGGATTGTATAGAAAATTGTGTACCAAGTGTGTAAGTGTAACATTTCTCATATTACAATTTGCTGCTTTTACAGAGGAAACATGTTTTACAGGGCGGTGGTTGGTTACTTTTTTTTTAAGCATTTGTCAAATGAAAAACTACCAAATTGTATATGTCAAATTATGTGGGGTCCACCCATATATGAGAGAATTATGTTGGAGATTGTGTACCAAATGTTTAAGTGTAACATTTGTCGTGTTACAATTTCCTGCTTTTACAGAGGAAATATGTTTTACAGGCCTGCGGTTGGTTACTTTTTTTTTTAGCATTTGTCAAATGAAAAACTGCCAAATTGTATATGTAAATAATTTGACAACGCCTTATTCTGTGCACTTAGCACTGTCCGGAATGTTAATGCGTGCTGGTTCAAGTACCTAAAAGCTAAGGAAAAGAGTAATTATGGTGAAAGTTTGGTCCTTACAGCTTTTATGTAAAGTTGAAAATATTATTATTAATAATTATTTAAATTAATGGGAAATGCAAAAGGTAATACTACTGCAACTGTTACCACTCTATCTGCGGTTTCACAGTTTCATTTCTATTATAGATTTGGTGTAGGTGGGGCACGCCTGAGTTCGCTCTTGAAATTCATTTCTCATACTCAAAAATCCAATCTTTTTAACTGGGCTCTTCTCCTGGGAACCTCTGTTTATGGTGGTTCTTGAATAAGCTTTGATCCGAACGCTTGGTTCTTTAGAAGAAGAGTTTACAGGGTTTCAAGATGGGTGATAAACCTGAAGTTTTGGATGCTGTATTGAAGGAGACTGTTGATTTGGTAAGGGATCTGAATGCTTTTCTTGTTTGTGCTATATGGGTTCGTTTTTGGCTAGTTATTGATGGATTTTGTGTGGGTTTTTCTTGCTTGTTTTTGCGCAGGAGAACATTCCCATTGAGGAAGTGTTTGAGAATCTGAGATGTACCAGAGAGGGTCTTTCAACTGAGGCTGCTCAAGAAAGATTAATCATTTTTGGGCACAACAAACTTGAGGAAAAGAAGGTTCATTTTACATTCTCTGGCCCTTTTTAACTGCGAGTCTTCTGTTGTACAGTCTTCAATTTTCCTTGCACTTTATGTGTGTGAGAATTTAATGCTTAGGCTAAAATAATTCTGATGCTGACATGAAGCTTATTTTCATCTCAATTCTTATGTTTCCTTGCTTCCTTTTTTATGTTATTATGGGTGTTTGTGTATTAATTGTTCAAGCTTTAAATGAGTGATAATTTTAACAAACTGATTTTTGGGATAGTAATAGCAGGTTATTCTGTCCTTCTGAATTTGGATCTGGTGACTTCGTGGTTTTGAATTTGGATTTAATGATAAAATTTCATGTCTCTACGGGCCTGGTGTGTGTCTACAGGAGAGCAAATTCTTGAAGTTTTTGGGGTTTATGTGGAATCCTCTCTCATGGGTTATGGAAGCTGCGGCTATAATGGCAATTGCCCTTGCAAATGGAGGAGTAAGAACATAGTTTTTAAAATTGTATTGTTGAAAAGTATGCATTTTTCTGGAGGGTTTACTAATGTTTAAATTCAAGTTCTGCAGGGAAAGCCTCCGGATTGGCAAGACTTTGTGGGTATTATTACTTTGCTTGTGATAAATTCAACAATTAGTTTTATTGAGGAGAACAATGCTGGCAACGCAGCAGCAGCTCTCATGGCCCGTCTTGCTCCAAAAGCTAAGGAGGAGTTACCATGAATGGTTTGCCTTGTTTGTTTTTATCTGATAAATAATAGCTTGATGTAGGTTCTTAGAGATGGGAGGTGGCGTGAGGAAGATGCTGCGATTTTAGTCCCTGGTGATGTAATCAGTATTAAACTTGGAGATATAATTCCTGCGGATGCTCGCTTGCTCGAGGGTGATCCATTGAAAATTGATCAGGTGTGTTATTTTTTCACGATTTTCTGGCTCAATATCAGTTTATTGGAGCTAGTTGATGATGGATTTTGCAGTCTGCTTTGACGGGTGAGTCCCTTCCTGTAACAAAGGGACCAGGGGATGGTGTTTACTCGGGTTCTACCTGCAAGCAGGGAGAGATTGAAGCTGTTGTCATTGCTACTGGGGTTCACACATTTTTTGGAAAGGCTGCTCATCTTGTTGATAGTACTAACCAAGTCGGGCACTTTCAAAAGGCAAGTAACTAGATATACGCCATATTTTTTCTGGATTTCTTATATTTCCCTTTGAAATCTCAATTTTTAGTATTTTTTTGTTGTTGTATTGGTTAGGTTTTGACTGCAATTGGAAACTTTTGTATTTGCTCTATAGCGGTGGGGATGATTATAGAGATTATTGTGATGTACCCCATCCAACATCGAGATTATCGCCCTGGGATTGATAACCTTCTTGTGCTTCTCATTGGAGGAATACCAATTGCCATGCCAACTGTTCTATCTGTTACAATGGCCATTGGTGCTCATCGGTTGGCTCAACAGGTTTTGCTTGGTTCCCAGGGTTATGGCTATCTATTGTAGCTCGAGAATTCTAGTATGTGATGGGATATTAATACATGTGCAGGGAGCTATTACCAAGAGAATGACAGCTATAGAAGAAATGGCAGGCATGGACGTGCTTTGCAGCGATAAGACTGGAACTTTGACCCTGAATAAGCTTACTGTTGATAAGAATCTTATAGAGGTTAATTAATAAATGCTTTTCCACTGTTTTTTAATGCATTTTCCTTGGCAAACAGGAGTTAACATCTATTTTGTGCTTTATGTGCTTGTCCACAGGTTTTTGCTAAAGGTGTTGATGCAGATACTGTTGTTCTGATGGCAGCCCGAGCATCTCGAACAGAAAACCAGGATGCAATAGACGCTGCTATAGTTGGGATGCTGGCTGATCCAAAGGAGGTAGCATTCTATCTTGGTAGAAAGTTTGGTACGCAGGATTCACTTTATTGGAAAGTATTAGAAACTAAAAAGATCAGATTTTGATTATTATGCTAATGCAGCACTGTGTAGCAGAAAACCTAGATGTCGGTTATACAACTTATGAGTCCACTTTGCTGTAACTTTTGACTTTTAAAATCACCATGATCAGGCACGTGCTGGCATTCAAGAACTCCACTTCCTTCCTTTTAACCCTACCGACAAGCGAACGGCATTGACATATTTAGATAGAGATGGGAAAATGCACAGGGTCAGCAAAGGTGCCCCAGAGCAGGTAAATAGTGCCCTTCTATTATGGTCTTTCTGTTATTTTGTAATTCTAATTTCTTCCTCAACATGTATTGTAGATTCTAAATCTTGCACATAATAAATCAGAAATAGAGCGGAGGGTACATGCTGTGATTGATAAATTTGCAGAAAGAGGATTGAGGTCACTTGCTGTGGCATACCAGGTAAACTGATTAGTTTTTTAACTCCTTAAGACTCATCTTATAATGTAGTGTATGTATTGAGATATAATTTTTTGCCGTGAAAAAAACTTGAATTATTTCGTGGGGCATGCATTACGTTTTCTTGCAGGAAGTTCCAGAGGGAAGGAAAGAGAGTCCTGGAGGGCCATGGCAATTTATTGGTCTCATGCCTCTCTTTGACCCACCCAGACATGACAGTGCAGAGACTATAAGAAGAGCTTTAAATCTTGGTGTGAACGTCAAAATGATCACTGGTACATTTTGTATTGCAACTTTAAGCAATAATATTCGGCCAATTGAAATATGTTTGATGGCTTTGTATCTAGTTATACATGCACATTTTCCATTTTGCAAATTCTCTAAAATGTCGCCCACACTCTACTGAATAAGTTTTCCTATGCTGGTAGCTATGTCTCTGGGACCCACAATTTTTACCAACTTTTCAACCACACATTTGACCAACTTTTATCAAAATATACTAAAAACCTAATTTTAGCTAAACCAAGCTGGGGCTAAAAGTTGTAAAAAGTTACGAGTCCACATGCAAAATTAAATTATTTGGAGAACGCGTGGTTGAAAATGAGCATGGGGAAAAGTAATTTTGAAAAAATAAAAATCGAACAAGGGCTTAGTATTTTTCTATAGGTAAAAATCACAATTATTAAGTTATTCATTGAGCCATATATGATATCCATGTTTGTTATCTAATGCTTATTTCTCAATTTACCATTCAATGTCATTCAGAAGTTTTAATGAGCTTATAGTGAACTCCAACATGAAATGCTGAATTCGGAGATTTTCAACAGGAGATCAACTTGCAATAGGAAAAGAAACTGGACGAAGGTTAGGAATGGGAACAAACATGTATCCTTCATCTGCTTTGCTGGGACAGAACAAAGATGAATCAATTGCTGCTTTACCAGTTGACGAACTCATAGAGAAAGCTGATGGTTTTGCGGGTGTTTTCCCTGGTAATTTTTCCATTCTTTTCAAAGTCTCATGTTCCAGTATTTGATTGCAGATTCTGGTCGACAGATTGACGCATAATTGATGGATTGTCCTTGCTTACTCAAGTACTCCTGCTCCAGATTCATGTTATATTGATTTGTTTTTCACATAATTCAGAGCACAAATACGAAATAGTAAAGCGCTTGCAAGCCAGGAAGCATATTTGTGGAATGACGGGTGATGGAGTAAACGATGCTCCTGCTCTGAAAAAGGCCGATATTGGGATTGCTGTTGCTGACGCAACTGATGCTGCTCGTAGTGCTTCTGACATTGTCCTTACCGAACCTGGTCTGAGTGTTATAATTAGTGCTGTTTTAACCAGTCGGGCAATCTTCCAGAGGATGAAAAATTACACGGTACAACTTGTCTCGCAATATTATCATTCATTTTAGTGTCTTGTATGATTCTCTGTGCCACATTAAAGCTGGTCTGCATGCAAAAACTAACATTACATTCATTTTCCCTAATATTTTCCAGATTTATGCCGTTTCCATCACAATTCGTATTGTAGTAAGTTATTTTCTATAATTGGGTTTATGTTCTCTTTCTCTAATATGGCCTTTTATATGGAATTCTGACGTCTTATCTTTTATTTTTGATGTATCAGCTCGGTTTCATGCTGTTAGCCTTGATATGGCAGTTTGACTTTCCACCTTTTATGGTGCTTATCATTGCAATACTCAATGATGGTTATCCCTCTCTCTCTCTCCTCGAACTGTCGCTCATTAGCAAGAATTGAATTTTGACTCACTTTGACATTTTTACTTTCATGGATGGTTGATTATGTACTCAGAAAGCAAGACCAAACAATGGTGATTTTACTTGGAAAAGTTCAATAAACCCATGTTGATCTACCTTCGGAACAATTCATTTTTCCTTCTTGTTTGCACGTCCAGGAGCCTATGTCTTGCGCTTCCATGGGGATTGTCTTTTGAGATTAAATTAACTAACATCCTATGTAGCATGGACACTTCAATTAGGGTAGCGTATCCGTGTCGGAAACGAGTCGATACTGACACTTCTCGGACACTCTACCATAATCATTTTTCTTTTTATATTAGAAATATTATATATTGTTAATTTAAAGTTATTAGCAAGTAAACAAGTAACAAATAGGTACTCATGTTAAAAAGATTTCAACAAGAAAAATTAATAACAAGTATAAAACTAAATTTATACTATTAAATAAAGAATTTTTAAGAATTTAATCAATGTGTCGATGACGCGTGGTGTCTATACTTTTTTTAAAAATCGCGTGTCGGACACACGTGTCCATGTCGGTGCATCATAAACATCCAAGAAATCTTGCATGTGGTTGAACTTGTTGCTCTCCTTCGCGTTTAACTATCAACTCTTGTGATTTTAGGTACCATTATGACCATATCAAAGGATAGAGTGAAACCATCTCCTCTGCCAGACAGCTGGAAGCTTGCTGAGATATTCGCAACTGGAGTTATTCTTGGTGGATACTTGGCAATGATGACAGTCATATTCTTTTGGGCAGCTTATAAGACAAATTTCTTTCCAGTAAGCCAATTTTGTCAAAACTGTATTCTAATGTTTTGATTGAAAATATATCTTATTTTTTGATGACTTTTCTGATGAATTTCCAGCGAGTATTTGGGGTGTCAACTCTTGAGAAAACTGCTCATGACGACTTCCGGAAGCTTGCTTCAGCAATATATCTTCAAGTGAGCACCATCAGTCAGGCACTGATATTTGTTACCAGATCTAGAAGTTGGTCATTTGTTGAGCGACCTGGTTTGTTGCTTGTAGCTGCATTTGTGATTGCTCAACTGGTACGGAACCCTGTCCAGTTATTTTTATACATTATTCTTTCAACTCCCGAGTTAAATTTAATCTTCAGCGCTTTAATTTGCAATCAGGTTGCAACTTTGATTGCGGTTTATGCGAATTGGAGCTTTGCGGCAATTGAAGGAATTGGTTGGGGATGGGCTGGAGTGATCTGGCTCTATAATATCATTTTCTATATCCCGCTCGACTTTATAAAATTTTTCACCCGTTATGCTCTTAGTGGAAGGGCCTGGGATCTTGTTCTGGAGCAGAGGGTATGCATCCTAGATAATTTGGGATATGAAATATTTGCTTGTCGATGCCATGTGCCCTTATCTCTTTCGTGGGTTTTCTTTATTGCAGATTGCTTTCACCAGGAAGAAGGATTTTGGAAAAGAACAGCGTGAGCTTAAGTGGGCACATGCTCAGAGAACCCTTCACGGGCTGCAAGTACCTGATACCAAATTATTCAACGAAACAAACAATTTCTCCGAGCTCAATCAGTTGGCTGAGGAAGCCAAAAGGAGAGCTGAGATTGCAAGGTATTGATGTTTAGCCATAATTATAATTAGTGATTAGCTTAAGTGGATTTGAAATTCCAGTTAATATTATCATGATATTTCTGGCTAATGGTAGATGATAGACATTCTTATCAGTTTATCTTTCTTTATGTGCGAAATTTTGTCTCCCTGATGGTCTTTGGTTTATTGTCACAGGTTACGAGAGTTGCACACACTTAAAGGTCACGTTGAATCAGTGGTGAGACTAAAGGGTCTTGATATAGACACAATTCAGCAATCTTACACAGTATGAGGTGATGAACTAAATTTGTGGTTGCTGTTTAACTTGTGCCAAGCCTTCAGGCTTATGCCTTTCGGGTCTGCTAAGTACATTTTTAGATTTATCCACTTGTGCCCTTTCAACTTCAATTCTTGACCTTGAGATTTTAAGTCCCGGGTTGGGAAAACACAAACAATTGCCATATTAGAATTTAATGTCTATAATCGTAAAGCTTTTGGTCTCCTGTGTTCTTCTCATTTTACTTTCTGTTTTCTCTAGTACACGAAATAAGAAATGTATAATATTTGTTGATTTCCTTTACGTCTTTATGCAACTCAATCATGAATGACCTGTGCCACACAAGAGGGGTGGATGGTCGACCACGTTTCATTGTTTAAGTAGTCGCAGCACCTGTGTGAGTAATTTTTTATTTTTGTTTGTCCAATGATGTCGTGCCACGTGTCCTCTTGTTTTTTAACCTTGTTATTGAGCATGTTTGTTTAGCATGATTGATATAGATTAGATTGTGTAGAGCATAAAGTTCTTCTAGGTGATAATCGAGTTGAAGTCCTTCATCGTGCTCGTTGCCTATCTAAAATGTGGGGTAAGATAAACGAATAGTAAGATTGTTGAAAGAACCAAATTCGAAACTTGCCAGAAGTTACTATTCCATTCAAAATTATAAATCCTCTCATGCTTATGCATTGATCCATGGTTATATTTCGGGACCATCTAGGATTAAAACTGCTTCAAGATTTAGGTTGTTTATATCATTCATTGATGACCACACTAGGTTAACCCGGGTGTACCTTATGAAAGAAAAATCAGAAGCTTAACATATTTAAGATTTTTCATACCGAGTAAAAATCAATTACAAACAAAATAAATTTTGTTTTTTTTTGGCTAAAGAATACTTAAAACTCTATTCTTGAAATCCCTATTGCCAAAAGAAAGGGTGTACGGGAATGCACTAAACATCCTATTCACAACTTTGTGTCATATGCGGGCCTATCTCCGAAATTCTAGTCATTTACTACTAATCTAGCTGGTATTAAAATTCTATATAATATCAAGTACTGTCCTTGGAAAGTTAGAATGGAAGAAAGCTATTGAAGATGAAATCGAAGCTTTGGAGAAAAAGGGTATTTCGAAGCTAACTGATTTGCCACAGGGGAAACGACCAGTTGGTATCTTCACAATCAAAGTAAAACCGAATGGAAGCTTAGATCGCTATAAAGCAAGGCTAGTTACCAAACGATTTACTCAAACTTATAGCATAGATTATCACGATACTTTTTCTCCAGTTGCAAAACTCAATATTGTTTTTGTCCTCCTCTCCTTAGCAGCTAATAAAGATTGATCACTCCATCAATTCGATTCTTCCGTAGTAATTTAGAAGAGGAAGTGTACATGAATATCCTCCGTGGTCTCGAAACAATAGCCAATACTAACAAAGTGAACAAGCTTCGAAAATTGTTGTATGGGCTCAATCAATCTCCACAAGATTGGTTTGACGGGTTCATCGAGGTGGTTAAAAGGCAAGGATACTCTCAGGGACAATCCGACCA
>CAIGRO010124841.1:0-11030 GCA_903798355.1 Fraxinus baroniana
ATGAAGAGCAAGAGAGGATTCGATTGCCGGTGCATAATATAATATATATAAAAAAAATGCCAAAAAACTCGAGCTGGCTCGGCCCGCTAAGGTTTAGGCGAAAAGCTGGGGGCCGAACCTCATTTTTTTAACCAGGCTTTTACTCAGCTCGGCTCGGACCCAAAAAAGCTCGAGCTGAGCTCAAGCTTCGAGGTTCAGCTCGTTGACATGGCTATGCAGATCTGCTCCCCCCGAATTTTTATGTTGCTGTTTGGATGGGTTCACCAGAAATTTGGCCCAAACCCTATAAATTCCCTAATGTGCTCCTCAATTGAACAAATTGGGCTGGATCCATTAAAGGAAGGGATAAATTTATGGATCAGATTTTAAGTTTCACCAATGCCAAAATCATATTTCAAGTTTAAAAGTTGCAAAAATCAGGTATTTAGCTAATTGATTAAAAATATTTATTATTTAATTATAATACATTCATAATTATACAATTAATGGTCATATGTACATAATTATAAGTCACAATTTATTTATTAGTCACATATTGTCAAATTAATTGATCACAAATTATTTCGAGATCACAAATCAAAAATTCTATAGGTCACAATTTATTTGTCAATCACATATTTTCAAATTTCGAGGTCACAGATTATTTCGAGATCACAAATCAAAAAATTATAGGTCATAATTTATCTATCGGTCACACATTTTCAAATTTGCTGGTTACAAATTATTTTTAGTCACAAATTATCGAATTTTAAAGTCACAGTTTACTAGTTAATCATGGTGAACCAAATAGTTGGTCACATACACACAAACACCCATCCTCTGATCCCAATCCACCACCAATACTTGGTAACAAATTGGCCAAATAGTTGGTCACAGATACTCTTCGTCATATCTCTGTCGCTGCAACCATCCACCAACAATAACACAAACAACAACCATCACCCAAACCACCACCGATCTGCCCAACACCCACAGATCTGTCGCCTCTCCGATTCTTTCACTCCGATCCGCCACACACCCACAACAGCCAGACACACATCAGCCACACACCTACAACAGCCAGACACACATCAGCTTCACACACCTATCAGCCACCAACAACAGCCAACCACCACCAACAGCCACAGATCCGTCGCATCTTCGATTCCTTCAACTCCGATCCGCCACACACCCACAGTAGCTACCACAAAGTCGTGACGCCGACCCACATACCCATAACAGCGTTGTGACGCTACTGTGAACGACAGCAGCGCCTCGACGCTGCTAGGGAGGGGGAGGGAGAAGGGATGAGAAGCAATGGTGAAGAGACTGACGGTGGCAGTGGAGGCAGCGGAGAGAAATGGTAAAAGAGTGGAGAGAAATGATGAGAGAGTTGAGAAAAATGGATTAGTTTAAGGATTGGATAGATTTAGAGTTTGATATGTAAAATGAAATACCTAATTTTTGAATAAGTACACTTTAGATCTGATTTTTAAAAACCAATCTTCAAATACTTGGTTTTATGTAATTACCACTTAAAGGAAACAGACCCTACTAAATCATGAATAAGGAAATGAGGAAATTACACTAATTGCTCTTTCTAAATTTTCATTAAAAAAAAAATAAATCAAAATTTAAGTTTATTTTTACAGCAGCCAGGCGACTGTAGACAGCAGCCGAATGTGGTTGCTATAACAGCAGCCCGTCAGGGCTACTGTTACAGCGACCGTCCGACTGCTAAACTTGAAATCTTTTATTGATTTCAACAGATCTTGAACCAAAAATTTTATTTCAAAATCCGAATATTATGAAGAAATAATCTTAATTCTTTTGAAATCCATATTTTAACATGCCAATTCCACATAACAATTTCCAAATTCTAGATCCATAAAATAAAAGTCTAGAATTTCATAATATAGCATGAAAAACAAACAACCCATAAAATTCAGAATATTAAAATTCCAATTTCTCAATAATTCAACAATGGATTAGCTCTGATACCATTTGATAGAAATCGAAAAATGATTATCGATCCAAAACAATCAATAATCAACCTTGTAACCATCAATATTGAAATTAATGAGAATATCAAAATGAAAATAGAAGCGTACCTTGAACCATAGATCCATAGATATCTGATTATTCGCCTGAATTGGTTATAATCTTCCAAAGTGATTTGTGGCATTCTGTTGAATTCTCTCTATTGATGGGGATGTAGAGAAGAAGAAAAACCACACTCACCATTGGGGATCATGACCCCTATAATAATAATAAGATAATGAAAGGTCATAATCTTTCATTTGCTTCAAATCAGCCCCTTATCAATTTGAAACAAACATTCGGTCTCTACACTTTAATCCCATAAACCTAATACCCAATAGTCAAAATTCTACTTTATTGGATCACTTTAATTGACTAATATTTAAACAATAGCAACACACATTTTAATATATTACATGTGTGGCCCCATATAAGTTGGAATTTTCCAACATTGTGTTGTATGTAGTCTCATTTGGAACCAAGCCATTCTCCAATATTTCATTCAACTTAGTTATCGCTTGGTCAGTTTTACCTGACTTGCAGAGGCCTAGAATCAAAGAATTATATGCAAAAATCCCCGGAATAATCACTTTCTCCTTCATTTCATCCTAAAGCCTCATAGCTCTATCCAAATTTTCTTCCTTATAATACACAACAATTAGAGTTCCATAGCTCACATCATCCAAGATATAACCTCTCTTATGAGCAATGTTGAGTAAATTGTATGCCTCATTAACCTTTCTTTCCTGGCACAAATTATGCAGAGCAGTGTTCAGTGTCAACGTGTCCATTTTCAAACCTTTCCCACCCATTAGATTCATCATCATAAATGCCTCAGAAAAATTTCCTGCCTTACAAAACCTGCTTATCAAAGTATTGAAGGTAATACGATTAGGTGAAAACCCGCTTTTCTCCATCTTCCTAACTGTCTCGCTAGCTTCATCCATCCTCCCTTCCTTACAATACCACTTAATCAAGATATTATGAGTAACCTCATTGGGCTTCACTCCTTTCTCTGTCATTTCCTCCATCAACTTGAAAGCTGCAAAACTATTTTTCATCTCAAAATACCCGTTTATCAACGTGTTGTAAGTAAGTACGTCGGGCAACAATCTCAACCCCTCCATCTCATCTCTCAACCTACATTCATCAATCTTCCCCTGTTTACAAAATCCACCAATCAACATATTATATGTCCAAGTCTCTATTAAAATGTTATGCTTACTCATCAACTTAATAACCATAGTAGCATCCTTCAATCACCCCATCTTATAATACCCATGAACCAAAATATTGTACGTACTCCTATTAGAGCACCTCCAAACTCTTTAAACATGAGATGTTCTTTATTTTAAAGAGTCAACATTTAAAATTATGCTCCAAGAGAATCTTTGAATTAACATTTTAATTTAGAGAGTGTGCTTGACTCTCTAAATTTGGAGAGCCAAACTCTCTCTATAATTAAATGCATTCAAAGTGTTTCAATTTTCAATGTAGGAAAACAATAAAATAATCTAAAATAAACTAGTTAAAATAAAAGATAAAGAAAAATAATAAATATTTTTTGGAAGTAGTAAAATTAAGAGTTAAATATAAAGAGCTTGTTGGAGTACTTCAAAATTTTAACTCTCTAAATTTATAGACGCTCATAAAATATACTCTTTATAAAAATAGAGAGATGGTTGGAGATGCTCTTACGCGAAAGCCCCTTCTCCTTCATATCGAGCAATAAATCACGCACGTCATGCAATCTTCCCTTCCTACATAACGGGAGTTACGAGACCAATATCGTATTATAACTCACATTATCTGGATTACACCCAAATTCACTTTCCATATTCTTCAAAAATTCAATTGCCTCCTTAAGTTTATATTCTAAACAAAAGCCGCTAATCAAAATATTACAAGTATTCAATTCTATGTTTTTTTACTTTTTTGTTTAATTTTCAATACAATAAAAAATAACTAAATAATTATATATTATAGTTTTCGTTTTCGAAATAATTTCTTTAAAAAAATTTATGGACTCAAATTATCACTCTATGATATATACACTTTTATCTTATAGTTTTATGACACTCTTCATTTGATGATTATTTGCACAAGAACTATTTCATTGNAATTCTATGCTTTTTTACTTTTTTTGTTTAATTTCTCAATACAATTAATAATAACTAAATAATTATATATTATAGTTTTCGTTTTCGAAATAATTTCTTTAAAAAAATTTATGGACTCAAATTATCACTCTATGATATATACACTTTTATCTTATAGTTTTATGACACTCTTCATTTGATGATTATTTGCACAAGAACTATTTCATTGAAACAATGTTGGTCAAAAACTCAATAGGAAAAAATATCAGCAAATGAAAAAAGAGTACAAATAATTTGGAGTAATAAAATGCTAGCTCGTCACAACTATGTCAAAAAAATTTAGTAGAACAAAACTTGATTGAAGAAAAAAGAGTACATCTACTCCCTTTATTTCAATTATTGTATCAAGTGATCCCTATCTTGTATGTCAATGTCTTTAATATTAAGCGTATACTTTGAATGTAAATGTCTTGTATGTTATTGACATTCATTGCACAAAAAATATGTCTCGTTACAACCTTATTAGGAAAAACCATGCATAAAAATCCTAATGAAGGAAAAAACTACATTATTCTTTTGAGTAAGCTATAATAGTTGACTCATTAAAAACCTTGCAAAAAACCCCAATAGGACAAAAACTTGGTCTAGGGAAAAAGAGTACAATGCGTATTCTCCCCCTCGTGATAATAGCACTTGAATTATATGCTTCAGGCTCAAAATCCTTCAAAGATAGTATTCGAGATAAATTGTATATAATCATATTTATTATATGCATATCAAATTTCATGCATTGTTAGACTAATAAAATAGAGACTTGTGATAACATCAACCACATAATAATTTATCTATTATACAAGTTTTCGCAAAATTCATTATGTCAAGAGTCGTACTTTTCATATTACGACTTACTTTTTCTTTTTTCATTTTGCATAAGTATTTATTTTTAGATTTTCAAATTGCATGTCCAAAAATTTCAGGTTTCTCTAAGGGTATTAACGAGTTGAGCCGCGAGTCGAAACTTTTAACTCGGGCTCGGCTCGAGTAAAAATATTTCAAACTTTTTTTTGGCTCAAATCGAGCCGAGCAAAAGCTCTGCCAAAAAAATTAGGCTCGACCCGAACTTTCGTCTCGTCATTAGTGAGCCGAGTCGAGCCAAGCTCGAGTCGGCTCAATTTTTTTTTTTTTGAATTTGTGACTAATCAAATTTTTTTTTTAAAGAATTTAAAAATTGTACAATTTATACGTATTATAAATCACAACTAAATATTAACATATAAAAAAATTACAGCTAAAATGAAAAGTAAAAAAAAAAAGTGGGAAGGCAGATTTTTTTAAGGTTCATGAGTCAGTCGGTCGAGCCACACAGGCTGAGCTGGCTCGAGCCGACACCCCAAAATGGGGCTTGGTCCGGGCCAGAAGCCGGTTCGGTTAGAGCTTTTTTTGGGCTGAGCTCTAGCTGACTAAGCTAGTGAACCATTTTGTCATCCCTAGGTTTCTCTAGTAAATTAAATTTGCTAGGATTGTGTCCATTTATTTTGCCAATTATTTATTCGATCGATATACTTCGACGAATTTATTTCGATTCCTCTCTATTCATAATATGATGTCGTATATCATGTGTGAAAGAATTGTCGACAACTTTTTCTTTCTAAACGTCTTCTGAGGTTTTATAATTTATTATGTCTAAATACTTATTAAGAGTACATGCCACCTTAACTGGATCATCTTTGCTAATTGCCCCCATTTCATTTGGAGATTTTTATATTAGAATCGAATATCATCACGTTTTAGACGTGCCTCATATATCATATTAACTAATTGTTTTCTAGAACATTAATTCAAGTTGGAGCATTTAAAGTTGGTGTATGAGATATTGTTGATCTCTTTGATTACAAAATGCATCTAAATAAATTATTTTCGAACTTTTGATACGAATTATTTTTTGGGAGAATTTAGAGAATGATGTACTTGTACATTTTTCTGGCTTCTTAATTCCTTCCCCTAATGCTGAGAGAATTGTCCAATTAAATTGATAATCAACAAATAGCTTTATAAAATATCACCTATTAGGGGTTGAGATATTGTATAGGGCCCACGAATGTGAGACAATTTTAAAAGATTTTATATTAGTATTTTCTACTTTAAACTTAGTAGCTCAAATAATTTTATAAAAGTTTTTAGAAGTCATCAACAATTTGAATACTCAAAGATTTATTGAGATTTCTAAAAAGTTTTAATTGAATACATAGTGACTTTTAAAGACTCCTTTTGCGGTGGACTTCAAGAGGTTGATAATGGTAGAGATGAACTCAGTGGAGTTCAGCAATGATGATGGTTTTAAAGTTTCCATCTTCTATGAATTTTAGTTTTGATCAATTAGGGTTTGAGGGAGGAGGGGGCTTCTAATGGGGTGTTTGGTGGGTGTGGTCTATGAATGAATTTAACGAATAGTAACTGGAGTTTCTATAAATCCCAACTGCCCCTTAAAATATTTTTAAACCCAAGTGTTATTCCAAACAAAAACTCAAATGTCTCTGCATAATAATTAAATTGTTCATAGCGAGTTTGAAGTGAAGATCGAGCTCGATCAATTATAACCTCCACAGTCGTTCTTCCGTCTAGGTTTTGCCATTGATTTCTCAAGCTTTTTGTTGTGGACTGTGGAGGTTTTGAACTTTTGAAAGCTTAGGTATAGTGGGTTTTAAAAAAAGAAAAGAAAAGAATTAGGGTAGTACTCTACTACATTTGGAGGAAAATAAATAGTAACTTATTTGGAGGTTAGCGTTTTAAGTATATGGATGAATTTACCCTCCCTTATTTTGATAAAAAAAAGTGGTCAATCTTTTTCAGGTAGTCGACTGACGAACCTTGGGATGGAAACCGTCAAAATGGCCTTTTCTGAAACATTTGGAAAGGTTAGAGGTGACAGCTGCAACAAATCAAAAATTTGGGAAAAGTCTGCTAGTGTTTTAAATGTTTGGAGCTTTTGTTGCAATTATCCCAAACAAAAATCCAAATGTCTCTTTATAATATTTAAATTGTTTAAAGCGAGTTTGAAGTGAAAATCGAGTTTGATCAATTATAAAAATAATCAATTCTAAAAGATTTTTCAAGTGATTGTGACATAGTTCAAAACTTCAACTCCTAGTCAACCTAGTAAAAAAAAATTTCGAGGAAAGTATACCACATCAGCTCTGTCTCCGACCTCCACGATCGTTCTTCCGTCTAGATTTTGCCATTGATTTCTCAAGCTTTTGGTGTCGACGCTAGAGGTTTTGGAATTTTGAAGGCTTAGGCATAGTGAGTTTTATTTAAAAAAAAAAAAAAAAACAGGGGTATTTACATAAATACCCTATATTTTGGAGTAACTTTGAAAAAATATGATAAACTTTGATTAAATGAAAAATAGTTAAAATTGAACGTATATTTTACACTCAAATATAATGCACAACAATTTGTCAAAAATCAACCCACCAATCTCAAAAAATCAAAGGAAAATCGAAAGGAAAAGAAGAAATCTTCCACAAATCAAGCACAAACAAGACCAAGATTGTTTCAACTACCATTCTTCAAAGTTTTCTTTTCAAATCTAAAAATATCCAAACAAAAATTACATGTTTTTGATGTTCTGGATTTTTCTTTAATTAGTTCACCAATTTTGCAATTTTAAGATTGTTTAATGCTATATTTACATAGTTTTTGAAAACAATAGCTGTAATTATCAATTTCGAGTTGAATAAATTTCCACTTACAAATTCTAATCATCTTATTGCACAACTATATCACGTTTCTTTGAATTTCACGATTAATTTAGTTTGAATCATAGAATGTAACTGAAAAGATATTTGGAAATAACATTGTTGATTTTGAGAGGGAATGGATTGTGTTAAAACATATGAAAAATAAAACTTTAAATCTATTATATTGATGCATACCTTTGTTTGAGAAAAAGTGAATGTCTGTTAAAAAAGAAACAGTATTTCATTAAAACAATTAACTGGATACAATACGTGTTTATTTTTGAAAATTTAAATATATAGACTCAAACTTTATTTTACATTAATATATATGAAAAATTAATTTTCAATCAATTCAATAGATGCATGAAAGAAGTTTGCGAAAAGAATGTGGAAAAGTGACTTTTTCTCTAAAAAAAAGTCACGGTATTTTATTGGAGTAATTAATTAGATGTATATAGATATGCATTTTTGGAAACTTAAATAAACGAATTCAAACCTTATTTTACGTTAATACATGCATTTAATATATGCATGCAAGGTGGTTGCGAAAAGGAAAATGTTCATGAAAAAGCCGCGGTATCTCATTAAAGCAATTACTTGATGCATATATATGTGTTTTTGAAAATTTAAATATACTAATTCAAAAATTGTTTTAATCTTGCATTCAATTCATATCATTTTGAATCAATTCAATTGATACATTGAAGGTGTTGCGAAAATGAGAGTGTGAAAAAGTGATGTCACTTTTCTATGAAAAAGTCGCATTATCACATTGAAGTAATTCACTAGATTTATACATGTGTGTTTTTGAAAATTAAAATATACGAATTCAAATCTTGTTTTAATTTTGCATTCTATTTATATTTATTTGAATCAATTCAATTGATGCATCCAAGGTATTTTTGAAAATGAAAATGTAAAAAAGTGAGATTATTTGAAAAAATCATGGTGTCTCAATTGAGCAATTAACTAGATGCATACGCATGTTTTTGAAAAATTAAATATACGAATTCAAACCTAAGTCTCACATTCAATTCTTATTTGTTTGAACTAATTCAATTGATGCATCCAAGGCTTTTGCGAAAATGTGAAAGTGAAAAAGTGACAGAATTAGATTTTTTTCTTTTAATTTCCGTTTTGGCCTATTTACAAGCAATTTTATTCACTCATAAACAATTTTTGTTATCATTTCAAAGTATTCATGTCAAACTTTTGAAAATATCTTTCGAATTTAAAAGTCGATAAATTATGAGTTTATAATAACAAGTCAAAAATTGCAGCAAGAAATGAAGTTAATAATCACGGTTTATTTTCAGTTCAATAATTCATGCAAAATAATTTTCAACATTTAAACTTCGTCTATAACATATTTATTATGGCCATTGCAAGCTTTCTAAGAGATTTTTAAATCGCTCAAAAAGGATAACCATAGCTGAAAATGTTGTATCAAACGAAAACTTTTAATAATGAAAAATTTAAAAAGTGAAAAATATTGTGCGGCCGTTTCTCATTGTATTGATTTTGCAGAGTTTTAAGTGTTTTATATTTTTTAGTGGACGTAATTAATACGATTATTAAAATTTATATTTTGTTTTGAGTGTATTAATCAATTTCTTCTTCTTTTTAGAGTATTATGTCTAATTTCCTTGAAAAAAAAAAAAGGAAAAAAATTGGGCCCCCCCTACAAAGATTGGCCAGAGGTGGAGGCCTCTTGGGCTTCTCCTCATGTCCAGACCTGCTTAATGGTTCGGTCAAATCCAAATTGCATGACCTGGACATCTGATTAAGCCCATAAACAAACTTTTGTAATTTGCAAACTTTAGATTGATGGTTCTTTTGCATGAAGAATACCTTAAGTTCAAATTAATACAATCAATTTGTTCTCAAAAAAAAAAAAAAAAAAACTCATTTTATTTCAAATGTTGCGAATACAAGTTTACTCGATCGGCAAATATTATTTAACAATTAGAGAATCGTGTTAGGTTAGGCTGAAGATCTGTGAATCCCTCCATGAAGCTTGCAGTATATGCATAATCAATTGGACAAGAAATGCCATTAGGGTTTCCTATGCATGTCCAATTATTTTGTGCATCTTCTGTTTCGGTCCCAGTTTCATATGCACCCAAAAAACCCAGAGAAAATTCACGAGGGGTGGTGAAAATGTTCTCTGCTGGAAAGTTTAAAAGAGTGGGTGGAGACTCCAGACGTTCAATGGAGTTGAAATAACATTTTCCTTGCCAAACCTTTAGAATATCCAAATACGGTGGTCGTGGTGCATGCGGTGGTGTTGCTGCTAAGGGTGGAGGACTGGTGGTGTATAGTAGCTGAGAGTGGTATGGGCTGGATTGACAACGAAGCCTAGCTTCGGCTTCGAGGCGAGCATTTTCCCACTGAACCATGTGCCTAAGGCATGAGCCAAAAGTGTGGTTCTTGGGCTTATGAGTTATTGGATCGATTCCCATCTTGGTTAATCTCTTCTTTAGATGTGTGTTCCAATGGTTCTTTATCTCATTATCAGTTCTCTTTGGTAAGTGAGTTGCAATGGTTGACCATCTAAAATAATTTAAAACAAGTTAGTACTCAAAACACTTTAAAGTTAACATCTTGTACGTTGAATGAAATAGAATTACACAGGTCAAATACAAGAATTTCACGCGTTTTTCTTCCTTAACTATCTGTCAAATTTAACGTATCAAATATGACGAACAATGCCATGAATCATGAAGCATGTCTGATCACATAATTTGAATAAAATTATACACTTTGATTTGTTGAATCCTTTTTAAAGAAAAAGCTATACATCAGATTAAGAGGGTGTTTGCTGTAAATTAAAATTAGATTTTTGAGTAGACTGTGATAGAATTTTTTAAAATATATGGTTGAAAAGTTGTGGGATATATAAAAAATGTGGTCAATATTGATTATTTGACTTTGATTTAGATTAAATTCGGAAACAAACAAGTGCTAATTTAGTACCTGTTTCCAATAAGAGCATGGAGTTGAATGATGGTCTGTTCTTCTTGTAAACTGAACTTTCCTCTCTTAATATCAGGCCTTAAGTAATTTATCCATCTTAATCTGCAGCTTTTCCCACATCTTTTGAGCCCTATATATGCTCCACACAAACAACACAATGGTCATTATATATATACAGTGGCGGACCCAGCCTCAA
>CAIGRO010124872.1:0-18532 GCA_903798355.1 Fraxinus baroniana
CAATCAAACGGACCCTTAATGTAAACGTGGACCATACGAAGAAGCAATGTCAAAGTATGAGGTCCCATTTCAATTTGCAACAAAATGACAATAATCTTGGAATTGGATTGGTCAAATGACCAAGATAGGTGAACCATAATTTGGGTTAAACCATTAACAAATGAAAAGCGTGAAAATATGAAGAAGCAAATCAAATTGACTCAACGTAAATATTTAAACCAGAAAAAAAAAAAAATTGGTTGGACGAGCAGCTCAATGTAGACCGGCGAATTCGAAATTTGCAAGTTTAACCCAAATGAAATTAATCGTTTTGTGCTCCAATGCCATAAGAAATTTAGAATGTATTTGATTGACTTTATTTTTCTGCCCATATTTTTATTTTTGAAGTGTTTGATTGACAATTTCTTCCATGAAAAATATTTTTTAACTTCTGGTCATATGACCATATTTTCCTCAAAAATCAAGAAAAACATTTTCTTTAAGAATGAGTGGTTTGTACTTACCATGTAATTCATTATCGCTTTCTCTCTCTTATTTATCCAATGTCTTTCATTTACATACCAATGAAAAATGAACAAGTATAATATTTTTTAAGTTGAAAATTAAATCAATCAAATATTTATAATTAATAATTTTCTTTTTAGACAATTGAATTACCTAAAATTTATTTTTTTCCATACAAATTTCATTCTCATAATCTAAGAATAATGAAAAATCAAAAGGGATATATTATTTCCAAGTCTTACTGTACTTTTCTTCTTTCTTTTCTTTTTAGGCCAATGGGCCTAATGTTGAACTGTTGAAACTTTTAAAAATGAAGAAAACTCTTGAGATTGCTCCATTGTTTAAAACACTCTATTTTAATGTTATAAAATATTTCCATCTCTGGCAAATGCTTTAAGGTAAATTAGAATAACGGCCCAAAAGAATTTACTATTTGCATTGATATCCCCTTATTTTCTAAAAATTACTAAAACATCTATTTCCCTAAATGACTCCTTCATTGACCCTCGTCATTCACCAATGGTCAACAAATTCTTCAATAAATTTGCTTTTGCCTCGAACGGTCTTTGTAAGTAACTTTTAGGGCATTTTATCCATTCTTGTATTAGTCATCAAATGCGATTACAGTGCATTAATGATTTCATGAGTTATTTTTCTAAATTCAACTCATTTTTAAACTCTCTCTTGAGCTACATACTTATCCAGCACGTGCTTTCGAGGGTTCCACTCATTAAAACACGTTGCTTGTGATTGTAGCCATGTCCTCGAAAAGGGAGATGGGAGGAATAGTCCATTCCCTTTTGGTTCTTTTGAACTAGGTTTCAAATTGTGAGAACTATCAATTTTAGCTTGAGATTTCCATTACATAGTCCAATATATATGGATTTGGAATCCTATTTTCAGTTGGGAACCATTTTTTATCACTAAAAAGCATCTTGAGACATAAAAAGATTGAGAGTGTATACAAGACGGGAAAGAGCATTATTTTCAATAGAAAAATCATATTTAATCGTCAAATGGAAATAAGTCATATAAAACCCGATAAGGCCACAGAATTTAATTTACTAGTCGAGACCATGATGAAGAAAAAAAAAACATATTGTAGGTGAAATCGTAGTTAGCTCAATAGGTTAAGGACCATGTACATTTTTCCCTATAATTAAAGCATACACTTCAATGTCACTCTTCATTAGTCAGCCTATATAATCAAATCCTACTAAGCACATAATTGTTAATTACTGGCAGTAATAATTTCAACCCAAATCTCGAAGTTCATAGTTGAATTGAACAGTGCAATTTCTCTTTGGAGGGAGAGATTTGGAGAAATTGACAAAAACACGAAAATACAAATTCACATTTTTTTAAAAAAAATATACACGTACAAGAATCTTATTGATCTCTATCCGGGCGTTGAATTGTACGCTCATGTTCAATTTTGACGCTGCATTGTAATTTTTATTCAACACCTTGTGGCCTATTTTCCTTCCGCCCTGATCATTGATGATTGAGTTGCACATGTGTAATCGGAAATTTCGAGGAATCGTCGTTTTTGAGGAATATTGGTTCAGAAGGGCTGAAATTTCTTGGTTTTGTTTGTAAATCAATTTTGATGAGTCTTTTTGGGTGTTGTTGAAGAGTGAATTATTTTTGGAGTTCAGAAAATGAGCACCCAAAGACAATCGGTGCGCGTCCGTGACCTCGTGGAGGAAGCTAAGAAGCGGAGTGTTTTTTTCATCATATGCCTTGTTGGACTGTCCTATCTCATGTCCTGTAAGTGATTCATTGTCTGTCCAATATTTTCTATTTTATTGCTACTTTCTATGGAGATTATGATTCTTCTGTAGCCTTTCTTGAAAATTAGAAGATTGAGCATTGCATTTGAATGATTCTATGAACTGAGGAGATTTTAGCACCTGTTTTCACTTGGCATAGCCGCATAGAGTTTGAAGCATTGTGAGGTTAAAATTTGTTGAGTTTATGGAGCTTTATATTGCACCAATGTAAAGTTTCGTCTACAATTAGGAATTTAGCAAGTCAATATCAAAATAATTTGTTAGCTTGTGAGTGATGCTATTCAGTACAAGAGGTTAGTAGAGGGAGTAGACCAAAATTAGCACGGCCATATGTGATTGCGAGATTGCATGGATCTTCCATTAAATTTAGTGATAGACTAAACATAATGGTGGAAAAAGATTCATACAATGGACCCAAATTTAAGGAATAGCTTTCATGTTGGACGTCATCTTACTACTATTCTGAATTCCTTGTCCCAGGATGTTTTCTCTTAAAATAGTGTTTGGAATCTATATTTTTTTCATGGTATGGGTTTATTTTTGTGTACGTGGGAAAAATTGTATCAACTTTGAAAAATTAATGCAGGTGATCGTTGCATAATATCCGTTTTATGTATTTATGTTCTCCTCTTGTTAAAATAACTAATAACTTATTTCAAAATAAGCATCAAGGCAATCATTAAACTAAAGTGTCAAGTGATTGAATTCAAAAGGGACAATCAGTTGTAACATCTTGATACAAATTATATACACTAAATCCCTAATATGGAAATATTGGATTTGTTATGCAAATTGTACGGATGGGAAGATTTGCTCTGTAGTTACTTCCTTTGCTTTGATAACATTTTGCACACCAATATTCAGTTGATTTCGAATATACATTATTATGTTATTCAAGTAGTAATAATAGATATATTACCAATTGGTTTTCTGTTAATAAGCATAATTAGGATTTTGGATTAATATTCTTCTATTTCCACATTTATCATTTCTAGTTTCTTTTTTGGTGCTATTTTTGGCTTCTTCTCATCCAAGTAAATGTTAACTTATAAATGTGTTTAGTATTTTCCATGTGTATTCATGCCATAACTCAATGATGTCACTACTAAATGCCAACTATTACTAATGGAAACATGGGATAAGCGTCTTAGTACTGTTCTGCATCCAATCTTAGAAACAGAAATATGCACTCTTTGCATTTTAGGCTCAAAGCGGGACCTTTTTGTAATACTAATTATCATATACAGTTTACTCACAGTTAAACCCCATCATCCCATGTATATCTGTATTTGACATTTTAGTCTTTATCTTCTGTTTCTGCTCCTTAACCCCCCGCCCACTAGGCACCAACCTTTTGAGTGTTTATCTTACTCTTTTCTCTCTTCCCAGTGACAAGCTCATCGGTTTTAATCAACTTGCCTGCTGCTGCATTTTTAATAATAACGCTTCGCTACTTATTTCTGGATTTGGATATGCGGAGGAAAACGACATCCTACAAAGGAAAATCAATATCTGCAAACTATTCTTCCGAGAGAAAACCTTTTGAGGATCCTCAAGTTATTGCTGAGAAGTCTGATTGGAAGCTGAAAGTGAATTCCCCTGTTGTTGAAGATGCAATCGACCAGTTCACTAGACATATTGTCTCAGAGTGGGTAACAAGTCTCTGGTACTCTCGCATAACTCCTGATAAAAAAGGTCCAGAGGAGCTTGTGCAGATCATAAATGGTGTAATTGGAGAAATTTCACGTCGTATGAGAAATGTTAATCTCATAGATCTTTTAACAAGGTTTTATTTACAGAGATTTTACTGATCAAAATTTTATTCTCTGAGATATCTTGTGGCAGGTACTTAATGGAAGTACCTTGCTTGGTGTGGTGCAGGGATCTTATTAATGTAGTATGCAATCAGTTGGAGCTTTTTCGTGCAGCTAAGACAAAGATTGAGAAACAACAATCGAGAGGTTTAAGTATTGAAGAGAGAGACGTTGAATTAAAATTGGTGCTGGCTGCAGAGAACAAATTACACCCTGCTTTATTTTCTGCTGAAGCTGAGCACAGGGTTATTATTTATTTATTTTTGTCCTCTTTCTTGCACTTCGTAATTTATAGCTTCTTAATGAAACAAGGTTACTGTGGTTAACAATTTTTTGTTCTGAATACTTGTTAGGTTCTCCAGCATGTTATGGATGGCCTCATTATGTTTACATTCAAGCCAGAGGATCTGCAGTGCTCCTTATTTCATTATATTGTTCAGGAACTACTTGCCTGTACCATAATGAGACCTGTGATAAATTTAGCTAGCCCAAGGTAAGGATACATTTCATTCTACTTTTTAAAACTGCCATGCTTTTGTTCTTTATATGATACCAAATTTGGTGTCAGGTTTATTAATGAGAGGATTGAATCTCTAGTTCTTTCAAGAAGCAAGACTGATAAAGGAAGTAAGGCGATGCACGTGACATCACTAACAAAGCCAAATGAATCGTCAAAGATATCATCTGATTTTTCTCAATTGGGAGATCCTTCCATCAAGGGTCTTGAACTTGTAGATTTGAAGAAGGACCAGTCTAAAAGTGAAGTTGAGATTCCTGCTTCAGCTAATATGAACGCAAAACTTCTTTCCAAAGATCCATTACTTTCCCTTGATACACAATCCACTCGGTCTTGGAGTTCTTTACCAGAAACAAACAATGGTGAGGGAAGAGGGTCACAACAACACCACTCTGGTGGAGAATGGGGAGACATGCTAGATGTGGTTTCCCGCAAAAAAACTGAGGCCCTGGCTCCAGAAAATTTTGATAATATGTGGACAAAAGGAAGAAATTATAAAAGGGAGGAAGGTGCAAATCAGCTGGCTGATCCTAAGAAACACAGTTCTTCAGTGGGGGTATCTAATTCAGTGGAGCAGTCAAAAGTGCTTAGTGGACAGAAGAAAAAGGAATTAGAAACTAAGGATTTGTTTTTTGAGAAAGATGTTTCTAATTCTATTTCTGAACGAAATAAACTCCCTGGGGCAGATAATATGATCATGCATGATAATTTGAAAAACCAAAGTAGCACAGCTAGTTATTTATATGAAGAGAAAAATGAGCATAACATTGTGAATTTGGAAGAATTAGGGAACAGTAGTTATACTGAGGATGAAGACACCAGCTGTGTTACAGGTCTTGATTCTCCAGGGGTTAGAGTTTGGGATGGTAAAAGTAATAGAAACTCCAGTCACATCCATCATCCACTTGAGACTCTGGGTGGCCGTAATAGTAAAAAGATGAGCACAGGCCGCCTGCACTCTCAAAGAATGCAAAAAGCAAAATCTGCCAAAAAAAGATCTAGTGGTAGCAGTGATAATGGGCATGCCTGGCAAGAGGTTGAGAGAACGAGTTTCTTATTGGGAGATGGGCAGGATTTACTGAATTCCTCCAAAGGAAACATTAAATCTGAAGACTCCAGTGATGACTCAGGCACAGAACTGTTAGGTAGAATACATAGTGGAGCAACAACTTCTTCATCTGTGTCCTTGACTTCTTTACCCGAAAGTCATATTATGGCAGCTAACTCCGCAAAAAATTCAATTATTGCTGATTCTTTTTTCAAGTTAAGATGTGAGGTACTCAACTCACCCATTTAATCTTCTTCGTGAATGTAGTTTAATGCTTTGAGATGCAAAGAAAGTGATTTCGTTTCTTGTTGCAGGTATTGGGTGCCAATATTGTGAAGAGTGGGTCCAAAACATTTGCTGTTTATTCCATATCTGTTACAGATGTAAATAATAATAGTTGGTCTATCAAAAGAAGGTGCCAACTTGTGCTGGAGACTTTCTGATTTTATCTTTCATGTGCTATAATGCCCCTTTATATGCTCTGTCCTTGTAGTTTTTTATTAACTTGTATTTATGGTGAGATGATGTAATATGAAAATGAATGTTACTAACCAATTGGGTTGTTCACGCTGACAGATTTCGTCATTTTGAGGAATTACACCACCGCCTTAAAGAGTTCCCTGAATATAATCTCCACTTGCCACCAAAGCATTTTCTGTCAACTGGTCTAGACATTTCCATCATTCAAGAACGTTGTAAATTGCTTGACGAGTATCTGAAGGTCATACATCTAATACCAGTGGACAGTTTGATTAGTTTGTCATTTTGTTTGGCTCTTGCTATAGCATAAAATCAAATATCCATTTTGCTTTGAAGTTCACTTGGAAAGTATTTCTACAATTTCCCCTCTTATCATGATGTCCTTTGACCTTTGCTCTATTCTAGAGCATGCTCTGTTATGAGCAATGGTCCCTTAACATGTTACTGTTGCTTCTTTATATTAGCTTTTCTGATTCTTAATGTTTCCAGTTTTTGTGGACTAATTATTTAAACATAATGATGTTATATAAGGGTTCTGATGCCTGCTTACCTGCTAGAAAAATAATCCAATTTCTATGAAATGAACCTCTATTTTTATACTCCATGATACACATGCATGCATAGGGCTATATTTAAGTCTGCAGTTGTTATACAGAAGCTTCTGCAGCTGCCTACTGTTTCCTGCTCTATTGAAGTCTGGGATTTTCTTAGTGTTGATTCTCAGGTTTGACTTATTTTGTTCTCCTTTTTGCCCTCTTTGAAGTTTGATATTCATATCTGTATTTTCTTGAACTTGAAGATATGATTTTCTAAATAATGCAGATGTATATTTTCTCAAATTCATTATCCATTCTCGAGACTCTTTCAGGTGAACTGTGTATCTTAGCAGTGGATTTTCGTCTATACAATAATTTTATATTTCTTACAGTTTCAAACTGGTTTTTGGATTTCAGTTGACCTGGATGACACAGCTCGTGAAACCTATAGAGAATATATGTATAACATAGGGCCAGTAATTGATCCATTATCCTCTGAAAGAGAAAATTTGACAAATAAAAATAGAGAGTCTGCATTAGTAATCAAGGGTGGTCATGTTGTTGATGGAGAAAGATTCAAAACAAAAGGTTCAGCTCTTTCTCCACCAAAAAAGCCTGGAAAGGGGTTTGAAAAGGCTTTTGAGGACTCCAGTAGTGACTCTGATGATCCAGAGCAGAAGAACTCACTCTTGACCAGAAAATTGGAAAAGACTGTACAAAGTGACAAGGTAGCTTTATGTGAAGCTGGGTCTATGGATGCTGCCACTGAACTAGCCCTTCCTAGTGATGTAAGTCTCTGTCACTATTTACTTGGCGTGTTTTCTTTGTTGTGTTCAACAATGGAACAGAACCCAATTATAGATAGTGCTTGATGAATTTTTTATTCAGATATGGACACATCATTTCCAACTTCCACGTTCTTGTGGTCTGTCTGTAATTTTGCATGTTTATGATCTATAGCAGCTGTCTAATTTTATTTCTTCATGCAGTGGGTGCCACCAAATCTAAGTGTTCCCATATTGGATTTAGTTGATGTCATTTTTCAGCTTAAAGATGGTGGATGGATCAGGTATTATTCGTGGACAACCTGTACTAATCTGAAGGAGGTTGCCATTGCTTGTATATTAATATATTACTCTAATTACGTCTGGCTATCTCGGCTCATATAAACTTTGAGTGAATTCAGGAGAAAGGCTTTCTGGGTGGCTAAACAAGTTTTACAATTGGGAATGGGAGATGCCTTCGATGATTGGTTGATTGGGAAAATCCAGCTTCTGCGTCGGGGACCAGTTGTTGCTGCTGGGATCAAACGGTTGGAGCAGGTATCTCATTGATGGCCTGGTAGTTGAGATAAACACTTCTTCACGTATCTTGTTGACAGCCTTTTCACTCAACTTTCTGATCATCTCCCAAGTATTATTTTAAGAGTTTATAATGTTAATTAAATTACTAGGAGTGAATTGTCAGAACTTGACTTTTTAGAAAGGATAACAAAATTCATATGTTATAAAGAAAATTTATTATTGATTTATGATATTGGTAATCCAATGACTGTATGGTACACTTAGATACTTTGGCCTGATGGAATATTTATAACAAAGCACCCAAAGCGTCAGCGACCTGCTCCTTCTGCAAGCCCAACCCATGGATCTTCTCAGGACAAATCTACTCCATTTTCTTCACCAAAAATAGATGAATTTCAGAAGATGCAGCAAAAGGAAGCTGAACAGAAAGCAAAATTTGTATATGAACTAATGCTTGGTAATATTTATTTGTTTGCCTAACCAGACATCATCTTATTGCTGTACTTTAGAAGTGGGGATGAAAAATATCTAAGATTTTCTTTTGCAGATAAGGCACCGGCTCCTATTGTAGGACTTGTTGGACACAAGGAATATGAACAGTGTGCCAAGGACCTCTACTATTTCATTCAGGTGATTCTCATTTGTTTTCAATTATCCCAAGAGCAAAAATACGCACACACAAACACATCATGGCTCTATAATTCCAATTAGATTTATTGTTAGATGAGCTGCACCTGCTAATTCAACAATTTGTTGTCCAATTTTCATTGATACAATAGCCAATGATGACCTCATACGATTAAGCACAGTGTTATTATTTTGGAAATAAAAATATCAGATAAAGTTGTGAGTAGAGCTTCTCTTTCGTCTTCTACTTGAATGAATCAGTGGTGGAACCAGTTAGAATAGGAGATTGTAGAAATATTTTCTATCTAGCTTATATCCTAGTCTAGATAGGAATTGTTTTTTTTCCTTTCAGTATTAGGATTTTCCTTTTCCTATAGATAGGATTATACTTGTATATACAGCATTAATTATGGAATAAATAGATTCAGCCTAAATTCCGTTCTTTCATTGAAGTGAGAGATTGGGCTGTTGGGGATAGTGCTCTTTCACAAGTCAGTAAAATAAGAATGACGGTGGGGTTATAATAGAAGATCACGTTGTTCAAAATAATGAATATTTCTAATTATGTAGGTCGATTATTAAAGGCAGAAGATTGGAAAAGAATTCAAAGTTGGAATGTAGGTCGATTATTAAAGACAGAAGATTGGAAAAGAATTCAAAGTTGGAGAAAATGGATTGTTGCAGTACAAAATGTCAGTTCACTGAAGAGCATCAGAATGATACCTATCATGTGAATAAGGAATTCTACAGAACAACTCTTAGATTATCTATGCTTTATCGAATTAAGTGAAGGATCACCTGAGGACAAATGACGTAAGATGAACACAAGGCAAAAATTTTAAGATAGATAAGTAGTTATACTACAATGGAATGAAATTAAAAATGAGGATATATGCCAGAAGTTGAGATGAAACTGATCACGCCATCATGGATAAATTATTAGCCCGGACACAAAAAGTTAAAAGAGGGAAAGATTACAAAAACCAACAGGGCATGATAGGCAAAAAATTGATTTCATCAAATCTCAGTAAATGTATCGCTTAGTTTAATGCAGTTGTGCAAATAAATTCAGGGAACCATCATCAAGTTTATTGAGAAGAGGGTTCACGGGGTAGGGAGATTGTGATCATTCTTTGTGTTGATTTTGTATGTTTGCAAATAGCGTTCTTTGGGTTTTGCAGTTTCTGTTTGGAACCATAACTAATGAATGAACTATTCACTTTTTCTTGTACAGTCTTCTGTTTGCATGAAGCAACTAGCTTTTAATCTTCTTGAGATGCTGCTCTTGTCACTATTTCCAGAGCTTGATTATGTCTTCAGACAGTTAGAAGATGAGAAAGAAAAGTTCGGGAAACTCTAGCCGAGTTGATTTTTTTTTTTCTTTTTTTTGGTTCAATGAGATTTTTAGTTCTTATACAGTTCGTTTGTTTTTTGGTGGCATTCTTTGTGAAATGTATATGGATGTAAAGTTATGAAGCCAATTTCATAGGTCGGAAAATAGGATTTATTTCCACTTTTCTATCGGTATCTCAAAAGAAATTTCATGTTCATGTCAGAAGTTGATAAATTGACAATTCTTCGTTTAGTTGAGAAGCAGATTTGATTTTGTTTGGTTGAGATGAATGATTTAATTTAAATATTATTAGATTTCAATTTACTGATCGTGGTATGAAGCTAATTTGTTGATGAATGAAGATGTTATTCCTCTTTAAACCATCACATTTTTGTTTGTCAATTCTGAAATTTCGGCAGCAGCATTCTTTATTTTATAAAATCATCTTAATTTTTCATGATTCTTAAGAGAGAGCCATGTCTTTCATGTATAAGTAAACAGTGATAAAATATTTCAAGATCCCTACATGTGGAGCATAGGGTTCTTTTCTTAGATTTCAATTTTAGGAATGACGAAATTCCCCTAATCTTTTTATTCTACTTTTTCAACTTACCTTGTATACATATAAATATAAAAAGGGAATTTTTAATGTACAGTCCACTAATGACTGTACATATAGCAGAATTCTAAATAAAATTTATTTTGCTATCCAAAAATTCTCAATGGGATGGAAATGGTAATGGCCATGGCGACTCCGTTGCACCCTTAACTTTAAGCCAACTTTGAGAGTCACATTCCACCATAACAATGCAGTAGCTATTATCGTCTGAACTAATGGCCAAAGCTTCATAATCCTCCACTAACAATTCTCTACCTCATCAAGAACATTGATGAAGACATTCTCCCTCTTAACTGCCAAATCAATGTTCAATTTCAGAACACAAGTAGGAGTTGGCTCCTCCTACTCTTCTACCCTCGCCACCCACTCTTCCAAGCTAGACACTGCCTCCCTTGGTGGTTCTCCAGGACAAACCCTATTGTGCCACCCCCAAATCGCCCATATCTACCAACCCAATTCCTTTATCATTACGTCTATCCACCTCTCTCACAGTTAGCCAAGGGCAGTTGCACCAAATTTGGTGTTGTTTGGTGTAACTTCAACACCAAATTTGGTGTAACCTCTCCATTCATCACAATCTCAACCAAACGAATTAGTATTTTACATTATCTTCTATAAAATAGCATACTATACCTTCATTTTCTCTTGCCATAACTCTCTCCAAATCTTCACTTCACAAGAAATAATTAATCTTACCTCCATTTTTCTCCAAAATCTCCTCCCATATGGGTTTAAATCATCGAAGTTCTTCATACACGAATGAAGAAGACTTGCACTTGTGTCATGTATATCTTGATATTTCACAAAATTTGATAGGTATAAACCAATCAAAAGATCAATTCTGGTCTCGAGTTGAGAATAAATATAACAACATGAAGCCAGACTCTATCAATCAACCTCGATCTAAAAGATCTTTGCAGGCTCGAATGCGAGTTATTCTCACTGCAGTGGACAAGCTGAGGGGATGTGTTCGACAAGTTGAAAATTTTAATTCAAGCGGGGCTTCAGAACAAGATATTGTGAGTATTACATGTAATTTTTTTTATTGTAACATAACATTTCTTGAATTTTAACATTATATTTACATCATTTTGCAGTTATATCGAGCCAAAACATTGTTAGCACAAGATAAAAAATTTAAGAAGGGGTTCAAATTTGATCATGTTTGGCCTATGCTTAAAGATATTGAAAAACTGCGACATGACGTTGATACAGCAGCATCAGTCTTCCAAATGCAATATGGTAATTTTGCATCATCACCATCAGAATCTCCCACTTCAGTATCTCCGAGATTATCTTCATTTAGTCTTAACATAAACGAAGAAAATGTAGTTGGTACTTCAACTGAACGACCCAGCGGTGTGAAAAAAGCAAAGTTAGAAATGAAAAATGATGAAGAAAGTCAAAAAATTATTGAAACCATCAAAGATGAAAATCGACAACTCGTTGAAATTCTCAAAAAAGGAAGCGAGGATAGACAACAAATTTTTGAAATTCAAATGCTAAGAGCTCAAAACGAGTCGAAAAAATTGACCTTAATAGAATACCAAGAAGAAAATAAAATTTTACTAAAAGATTTGAATTCCATATTAGATCCAACTCTACGTGAGTTTTTTCGAAACGAACAAACAAGAATTTTGCAAAAGAGAGTTCAACAATAAGGTCAAGGATCTCAATGTACATTTGATTCTTTTGGGTGAATTTTTTAACGATCTAGGAGGAACTGCAAAGTGCAAATGACCTTCTGAAGTACTAAATTATTGTTTTAGTTTAATATTGTATGTATTTAAGATGTTTATGTTGCTAATCTAGTGCTAATTTTTTTTCTTCTAATTATCAAATTTTTAATGAACAATTTTAATTTGTTGTGTCAATGCTTATTACTTCATTAGAAAATAAAAATAAACATCACATTAAAATAATTATAAATAAATTCAAATCAATTAATTCTAAAAAGATCAAAAAATAAAAAAATAGAAGGAACGACAATTTGTTGTAATAGAAAATAAATGGCAAAATGAGAATAATGAATTACACCAAATTTTGGGTACCACTGAAGTTGTGTTTTACACCAAATTTGATGCAGCATTGAAAATGGCCTAACCCCATTCATGCCATTTCAAAAAATAAAAATAAAAATAAAAATTGGCATATCACTTTTCATGAGAGCCTCAACTCCCTTATTGGGCCGTTTAAACTTCGATAGTGTTTCAACTAGAAAAAGAAAATACAAACGGTACACACAAAGAGCAACTGTATGCGTATTGTTTCAATAACTCGTAAAAGCTCGGTATTTTTTTGTATCTAAAAAGCTTGAAATTCTAGTGTTAAATATGTTTTATCCTTTTTTACCATGGAATTGATCTAAGGAACAAATTTCACTTTTCATTCTATACTCAAATAAGCACTTGAATCTCTGTTCACTTTTCCTAATAAGCAAGCTAGTCTCCTAAACAATTGTTAGAAAGAATTAAAAGCAAATGTTGTTTGCAAAATAATTCATTTAAATTGTATATCAAATTTACGACCCCCACACCCTTCACTCACCCTCGGGAGGAAGAATTGAACTGTGATAGAATGAACTTATTAGAAACTCAATTGGACAATGAGTGTGAAGGTTGTGCAGAACTATACTTTTTCTGCAACCGAACAACATAAAACTTGTGCAAATGGGCGGATCCAGCACTTGGCCAGTTCCCACGATCGCTCGTGCTGAGTCTGTCGGGAGCTTCTTCAGGTAAGTGCCGACTCGCCGTCTGCCAGAGAAGAAAGAAACGAAGAAGACACTGCAATTTTTTTTTCCTTTCTTAATGTTTTACATTTGGACTTTTTTTCAAAAAAAAATAAAGCCCAGCCCAATGCCCCAATCCATGGCTTTTGCTTGCAAATTGCAATTGCAAGTCCATTACAGCAAACCCAAATACAAAAACCCTAAATTGAAACCGGCAGGGAACGAAGAGGGAGACGACTCACGAGCACATCCGCACAGGAAATACACGAAGCATCACTGCATCAGGTGCCAATGTGGACTGTGGTAGCCGAAGATATTAAAATCCAACGCAGAGTCCTTCGGCTTCGTTCGAAATACCTTACCGTTAAGAATCGGATAACCGGTAATTTGATTTTCCACGATTTTAGCTATTTCTTTGTTTATTTTCGTATTTTCAGTTTCTAAGGGTTCTTATTTTGAATATCCGGACAAGATCATACTGTCTCTGTTTTGTTTGATTTTGTTTACTTTTATTACTTTGTATATATGTGAAGAAATTGATGAAATATCTCATTAACCATTCTGCCGGCTGCCTATGACTGAGCATTCTGTTTTTCTTCTTCTTCTTCTTCTTCTTCAATTTTTTTTTTCTTTTTTTGTGATTTATGAATTATGAGAAATGATCATTTAGGTTATATTATTGTATTTCCTATTGAGTTATGAAATATGAGTTATAATTTTGGTTTGTGAATTGTGATTTAAGAATTTAGGTTTTTTAGGAAATTAGGGATATTTTGGGTTGTATTGAATTATATTTTCATATGTATAAACTTTCTACATTTTAGTGCATTTATATATGGATGGAATTATATTTTGGTTATTACCATCGTTGATTCGATCGTCAGTCAACGGTTTTCGCCCTAGCTGAACCAAAATGCTAGATGGTCACCAAGACTCGGCCAGAGCAAATCTAGAATATAAATACTGATGCCTTGACTTGCTATCATGTTAAAACACATAAACCTTTTCAATTCACCTGAAGCCACAAAAACTAACACATTTTTGCACTTGCTGGACTACAGAACTTGGCAGTGGAGAACCTTTTTTAAGGATCTCGAAAGTTAATGGTGTGCCAATAAATAATGAACCACAGATCCATCCCCTCAACCCTCCCTCCCAACTTCTATTTAACTCTTAGAAAGGAGCCCTCATTATCTCGAAATTATAAAAGTACTAACAAGATAAATAGTCGTTAAAAAATATTGAATCGCAATAAAAGCATGGTACTTCTTCAAATAATGAACCACAAAAAAAAAAAATAGCAAGGGAAAAAATCCAGATTGCTATACAATAATTTTGAGCAACAGACGCCCATACATGTCTGTCTTCTAAAGACCTGACTTGGCCGAGTCAGACAGAACCGAGTATTTTATCGTGACATCGGGTGATTTGATTCAAATATCTTGAAAATCGATCAAATTAATTCTTATTGGAATTGTGTAGAATCATAAAGAAAAGAAAAAAAAAATATTCGGATCGAACTAAAACCTATTGATTTGATGCGTGTGCCTATTTTAGAGCTTGGTCGGACAATATTTATAATGTAAGTTATAAATAGATAGAAATTAATGATAGATAAATGAATAAGAATAATACTTGTGTCTTGAAAATGTGTGAGTAAAAGTAGTTCATAAACACAAGGCAAATATAGGGTTAAACGATAAAATTGTCAATGAGTGTGAATACATTTTAATTCATATACATCCAAACAAATCATGGTTTAATTGGGAGGTTATATAGAAATGGATTTGGAGCATAATCAAATTTTAAAGGTTGTTTCAGAAAATTTTACAACTTTTCAACATATCAAACTTCAATCTTAACAATAAATTTTATGAGATCCACAAGTATTATTATTTTTTAAAAATATGTTCGATCAATTTCTGTCAAAATACGTTAAAACATAAAAAAAAATTACCAAACAATCCCTTAATTCTATAGGTGAAACAGAAAAATAGACAAAAATGGTTTCGTTTTTCTATTCTAAGACCTAAAATCGAACCAATTGTGATTGGAACCAGACTGAATAAATTCTTGTTCTTTTTGGATGATTTCGAGTAAAAATGCCCACCCATAAGATCCAAGGTCAGTATAGCCTCACATTTTAGTGGATAACCTACATGTCTAAGTAATTGGATTTTTATGGATGCTAAACATACATGGAGGGAAATTTCGGCTACAAAAATGGGGCTAATTCTTGATCTATAAGCCATCCAAACATATGCTCTGTTAACCCTGATAGCCCAACTCAGTCTGCCAGATCAACCTAGCCCACTTTATAGTTTCCACAGAAACACGGGAAAATTGATTTCGCCCCAAAATTAACAAGAATGAACAGTAAAATCTCACACACGCTCTTTTAAGAGAGGGAGATAAATGCACGCCTTTAGAAAAGAAAAAATAGCGGCGATCCTATTTCGAGTCGATATTTAGAGTCCATTTGAGTCTTTCTTTTACTTTATTCGAGGATGGATAAGTTTGAAGGTATTTAATAAATATATTTTTACCCTTATTCGAGCTACCAAAAGCGGTGGACATTTGAGAGTGCTTTTGCTGATTAGATACTTAATTTGAAACTGAAATTGAAGTTGACCTCAATTGGAACTATATTGAAGTTCAACGGTCAAATTTAGATAAATCAAAGTTAGTGAACCAATTAAGATTTTGCTAAAAGTTCAGTGACTACAAATGAGATTTATCCTGTGTTGGGAACTAATGATACTATAAATATTACTAAAAAATGATAAATGATCGAGTGGAATGAATCAATAAAATAAACGTACGTGTAATCAATCTAGGTGAGAGTTTAAATTACTTTTCCTTAGTCTAAGTCTACCTTGCATTGATTCTTACGAATTTTCTCTTTTAAGATATGACCATCATTTCTTGTGATTTATAAGAAGAAAAGGTCAAATGAAATATTGTACTCTTCCTAACGAAAATGGGACTCAGATTAGAATTCACAAAATGAAATATTAACAATGATTTGATTGCACAAACAAATTCAATTGAAGACTGAAATTTGTGCAAGATAGCAATCTATATTAATAGTTATTAAAGACGGGAACAATATATACACTCTTGTATCTACGTCGATAAAAGAAAGAAAGCAACATAGTTGGACCAAAATTCTATTTATTTATTTGTTTTTTTTTTTGTGTGCTTAAAAGTTACTTTTATAGGAAAGTTGAATGTGGATTCTCATGCCAAATGTATGAACACCATACTTCGAAAAAAGGATAGATATCTCGACCACATTATTTTTCAACACAGAGGCATAGTATTTTTTGATTTTTATTTTCCAAAAAAGTAATCAAATTTTAAAACAATAGTTGGATCATGTTTACATTACATTAAAATAACAATGGTATGAGCGATAATTTGCAGGGCTCCAACTTGTCTTCTATTTGGGGAGTGTCTGGTTTGGTCCTCCCTCATCCCTTTTCCAACCAATATGGGGGTGATAACATAAGGGGCCCAAACAGCTCCTTACCAATAAATGCTATCAAAAGTAATCAAGAAAATACTAATAAGTATCTGGGGTAAAATATTAGTTGTTGTTCATTATTTCAGTAAAGATAAAATTTTGGTCCCCCGTTAATCAAGATTATTTTATTCTATGCTCCATTGTGATAAAAAACAGATAAAGCTTTAGGACTACTGATAGCACAAGCAAGGAAAAATTCTATCAATGGTCGGGCTTGAATGCATAGAATACATGATTGGTTTGTAGTTATTTTATTTTATTTTTTTATGCTCGATAAAAATGAGATACCAAAGAAAAAGGAGGGTCGACTCTCACTAGAAGAAATGTAGGGAAAAGAAAAAAAATTAACGGAAGCTCCATGAATATCATAGATGAAACTGGATTAAAGGAGTCAAAAAGAGAAGACTGATTTTGAAGGCAAACAAGTAAGAGTCCATTTCTCAGAATACAAATGCTTTAGCTAAAAAATGGAAGAATTGGAGTGATGGATGTGAATGATATGGATCATGTGTTGGATATAGAAGTGTTCAATTACTATTCTATGCTTACTTGTGTAGCTTATTAGGACATTGTCGACAAATTTTTCATGGATATGTAATCGGAATATTATCGTCCACCACCCTCAGCCAATATTCATAGTTCAATGAAGAAACTTGGCTCAATCATCATTCATAATTTAATGAGGAAACTAGGCGCAGTCAGTGTTTATTATTCAATGAGTAAAGAGAGCCCAGTTGTTCACAGTTCAATGATTCTAAGCCTTCGAAAGCTATAAAAGTGGAAGTATAATTCATTATTAGTGCATATGAAGCTGTGTTTCTCCCTTCATTTCCACTTTTTGTGCGTGTGTGTATGGGTTGTTAATCTTGTACTACAATTTCTTCGTCCTTTAATGGAAGTACGTATTTTGAAATTCATAACTTATGTGTCGGCTAGGTAGCTATAGCAATAGGAATATTCATAACGATGGAAGGAAATAATCACTATGTGCCATTAATGAAAAATCATCAACATATATCTTATCCAAGCTAGTATAGTTGCAAAAGTGATAGCATAGCAGACTAAATGTTAAAAAGGGTGAATTTTAGAGGTTAATGACAATATGAACATAAATCCAAATTCCCGACTTCTGTTTTGTGAATGCGCAATGGACCTCAAGTTTCTATACATATCCGAACAAGAATGAAAAAAATCTAACATTGCATGGATAAGTACTGACAAATTTCTCTTCAAGCTCATCATAGACTTTAATCTGACTTGAACACATTGCATTTGGTAGGCATCGTCATCACCTTGAAATTTCAATTTTGCAGCTTCAACATGTTCTTTCCATTCTGCAATGCGATTCCCTTCCACTGCCCTGCCTACATTGCTTCTCTTCTGCACATATTTTTATGGCAATTATCATGCTCATCGGTTCTTTTTATAAGCTTTTCTCTCGACTTTGCACATTTATTTTTAAGATTTAATTCCTCTTTCTGATTCAGCCATGTACTTTGAATCATAGCAGCAAAGTTACTAATAACATCTTTCATGTGCTCATCCAGAATCTTCTTTAGAAAAGCACGCCAGTCGTGCAAGAGTGTCTATATAGGTGTATTTTGGGTCTACGAACTTTCTCCTTCACGTACTTAACAACATAAATGAGACTTAGCTTCATCCATTCATTGAACGATTCAACATACTCTTCTTGTTGTGAC
>CAIGRO010124950.1:0-22277 GCA_903798355.1 Fraxinus baroniana
GGTCGGTTTTTGTCGGGTTGGATGGGTTAACCCATAACCCGACCCAACCCAACCAACTTAACTTTGCCAACCAACCCAACCCAAGAAAAAAATGAAAAAAACCAACCCAACCCGGTCGGGTTGGGTTGGGTTGGGCGGGTTGATCGGGTTGGACGCGTTTTTGTCCACCCCTATTTGATATAGTGAGTCGGTTTTGGTTTTGATTTTGGTTTTGGAGGTGGGCGAGTGGTCTTTGTGGAAGAGGGAGGAGGCAGGGGTTGGGTTAGATTTGGTTTGGGTATAGTGGGATTGGGTTAGGATGGGGTGGGTGAATAGTTAATTCCTTTTATTTTTTTATTCTTTGTTTTAATTATTTTGTGGGAAATGTAAGTACTTTGAACAATAAATGAGGGAAAATATTATATGGACGAGTTTGTCCCTTTTTTAAATGGTCAAAATGTCTTACTTTTTAATTTTTCAAGTCAACTAGCATTGTTTTGGACAGTTTCCGTCCAGACTGCATATTTATGAAATGTTAGGGACCTTCATCAGCACAAAATGAAAATTAAAGTCAAGTCTGCAAAAATTGAAAATGTTAAAGACCGATGCTTCAATTTTCTCGATGTATAAAGGAAGTTTTTGCATAAAAATGAAAAGGGCTAAAAAAAACCATTATTTTTAAAGACCTTCAGTGGAGGCTGATTTCTATAGTGGAGAATTGCAAGTGACACAATCGCGAAAGACCTTTGGCAAATTACTACTAAAAAGGTGGGGTTGTTCTCTTTGTGTTTCTGTTTTATCTTTTGAGTTTTGAATTCATTTTGTGTTTTGTGTTTTGTGTTTTGAATGTTCATTTTGAGATTGTTGAAAATGTGTTCTTTTTGACATTTTGAAAAATTATTTTGAAAACACTCAAAACGACAAATTATCGTTTTGAGTTTTCTTTGTAAATTTTTAATTTATTTTCAAAAACGCATTTTCGAAAATAGGAAAGAGAACGCGTTTTCACTGTTTTGAAAATTTTTAAACAGAAATGACTTGAAAATAGTAAAGAAAACATGCAATTATTGCAAGTAATAATGCATTGTTACAATATGCAAAGTACACACAGATTTATATTAGCCACTTGAAATATTAGAATTGCGTCCACTCACAGTAGATTTTCGCTATACCACTGTTACTAGTTGTTGCCTTAATCCTTAATGCTGTATATTCTTTATTCTGCACTAATTATGCTGACAATGTTACTTATCTGTTGAATTCATCCATAATTTCAAGAATTACACAAGAATTCTGTCAGTAATGGACCAATGGTATCAGTACATTTTGGATTTTAGTTATTAGTGACATTGTAAAACAGAAAATTAAGACCAAATGAATACCTTACAGGCAAACAAAATTGTGAAAGTAATCCATTAGTTGGATTATTGAGATGTGACATTTGATAAAATTGGATTTATTGGATGATTTGGAGATTTGCTTTTAAATGACACTGAGATTTGAGGATCATTATAGTGTCATGACATCCAAAAATATACCAACTTATATAAGAGAACTAGAAATATAACTACAGATCATAAATAATTAATTAAAATCTGAGTCATTTCTTCTAATTTTCTTTCTTTTTCCTTTGCACAATACTCTACTTTTTTTCTTGTGATATGAATTTCCTTGTCAAGAGAAGAAAAAATGTACTCATTCACTCAACATTATGGTGGAAACAAGCCATCTTAAAGTATTGGCAACATAAAATAATGATAGCATCTTTAAAAAGTTGATGGAGGTTGAGTAAAGAAGAGACTTGGCTGATGCCCACCCAAAGTTCTTACTCTATGAGGATACTTAATTTATTGTAAAAATAGCTAGAAATATACATTTTAGTAGAGAGTAATTAAGCGACGTGATTAACAAATTCATCGTATACCACGAGACCTTGTACATCGAATTATGTTATCGATCTAATGTCCATGCTTGTTCGATGACCTATTGGAACTAGTTTTATATTTATTTTTTTCTCTATATATAATTCATTTATTTGATGACAGTTTTGACATGAATCTATATCAAGGAAAAAAAAAACTTGAAAGTACTGAAAATTTAGAAAATATGTATAATATATATTTTAATATTTAAATTTAGCCTCTCAAAGTCATGGTGGTTGTTACAAGTCCAAAAGTTGTACTCTACTATCTTATTTTAAGAGAATGTATTGGATAGCTAAACAAGGAATGTGAGTGATAGGCCATGTAAGAGTTTCTGCAATCGGTGAGAAATCGAACAACTTTTGAGGTTAAAGAATGAGATGACACAAAAAATGAGAATTGCATATGAATTGGAGATCATAATCTTATATATAGTTTTCATATGTATCACCTATAATAAAATACAATTATAAAGGAATCTGGTCTCTACACGTATAATCCGACCCATACTTTATTTATATGCTCAAAATCCAATTACTTAATTCTTTATTAGATCACTTTAATTTTTGGCTTAACATTAAGATAGTCTTTATACACAATTAATTATATATATCGGTTCACATGACAAATTAAATAATTTCCCAACACGTTCTCCTTCATATTCTCCTTTCATGGGCCTAAGTTAAACTTGTGTCCGACCTAAGGATCGTCTCTAGGCTAGAGCTCCCGTCTCCTCCCATAAAAAGCCGACCTTTATTGCAGAAATAGACTCGACAATTAAAAAGTACGTTTTAGAAAGTTGCAAGTGATGTGATTAACAAATTTAATATATATCTAGAGAAGATATATGTGCATTAGATAAGATAAGAGATTTTTTAATCTTTGATTTGTTTACAATTAATTGTTATCATTGGGTTTCTAAAATGTCCATGCTAGTTCTATCTAATGGATTTATTATTGATTTTCTTTTGACTACAAACCTAATCGTGTTTGGAAGTGCTATTGGACTGTGCAACTTTCGGTGCAACGATCACGATTGCATACAATATGTTGCCACACACATTGTGCCCCCAAACGGTAGAGCATGCAAACGACTTCATTCAATGTCCATGCATACTTTGTCAAGCACCATGTCATCTAACAATTGTAGATCCTCGTACTTACAAAAACCACGTCCGATGTCAATTTGTCAAATATTCCAACATTGTCGGTAAAATTAATGTTATTCATCTAGAGTGATGATCGTGGTCGGTCTGTGTGGCAGTAGGGTTATAGTCATATTGTGCATGTGACAGTGATTGTATTGTCATGTAAACTGATTGATGATGATCGTCACTCTAGATGAATAATATAATTCTTTATTCAAAGAGATTTTTGATTGGAATCTCCATCAATTAACTATAAGACGAATTTGAAAGTACATAGAGAATATGAATGATATGTTAGTACCTTATATCAAGTCTCAAACTCGATACAGATACATGGTTCCCACAAATTTGGCATGAAAAGGATGATTTGCCTTCCTTAAGGCTAAAGCTTTGTTCCACCATAGATCCTTGTACGCAATCTCTGTCAATCCTCAGACTGCTTGTTGGGCAATTACACTACTTTTTTTACGACTTTAATAATTATACCTCGTCAACTTGTTCTGACGCTCGTTTACTAGTTGAAAACACACACACATGTGAGCAATCGTCACGTCTTAGACAACAACGACAATTACTCCCGACCTGACTATATTATAAATTGCATTCTAGTCGTCTACGCTCTAAAGAAACGCGTATTAGGATTCTTGACGGCCCGATAATTAACTTGCATGACTTGAAAATTTATAGTTTAACCATAACATATAGCTAGGATTTAGGAAGGATTAATTATAATAATATTTTTATTTTCTTTTTGCTTCAAACCTAATTAACCAAATCCAACTATCAAAGTAGCTTTTATTTAGAAAGCGTGACAAACAAATTATGACCATGCTTTCTGTGGTGCGTAAATGGTAAACGAGTTAGACCACCAACTATCTTTCGGCGTATTTAACTTGTAAACTCCCAAATCTACAAGTTAATGTCATTTGTTTGTATAGCATGATTCTAAAATATATTTATCGAAAACTTTATATATTTGTTTATTCATTTGACTCTTTGTTTTTAATGGTCTGTTTGGGCCAGATTAAAATCTGATTTTAATCTAAGTATAAATCAAAGTCAAACAATCTATATTAACTACATCTTTCACGAGTCCTACATCTTTTCAACCACACATTTCAAAATATCCTATCACAATCCACTAAAAATCTAATTTTAATCCTCACCAAACACCCTAAATAATATTGAATTAATACCTTTAAAAGTTTAAGAAGAGAAATGATATGTGTATCTTCAATTTTAATCATGTGTGTGATACATAAATCTTCATAATAATTGAATGATAATGAAAAACTTGAATAATTGATGTTTTTTTGTTTTGGTAAACAAAGAAAAAAGTTATAATTTTTGTCACACTTTTGTCGATTCCAATCTTGTCCTCTCCATTATTCTATATTAATAATGCCATAATAAGATGGTGAGAAAATTAATTGATTTTTCATTCAATCATTAAAAATTTTTATTGTAAACTCCAATATTTTTGAAAAATTAATTTTATATTTTAAATAATTCTTATTCTACCCTGTTACAAGAACTTAAAGCATGATAAGAAAAGAGTTGAGGCTTGAAATTGGTTTCTCTATATATCTTGTATCACTATACCATCTCTCCTATTCCACCCCACCTACCCCCATGACCAGGACACAACGGTGATATGGCACCTTCCTTTGATGTTGAAATACCTTAATTATTTGAATCCATAGCCAGCTTTTTCTCTAAACTCATCAAGTACTAAACCTATACTCATTCCATCTGATCCCTCATTTTTGGAAAATTTGATCATTCCATTGTTCACCACAAGACCTTTTATTTCTCTAAATCCTATATATACGATCCAACAACATAGTTAAAATCCTCGTAGTATCCAATATTCTTGATCCCAATGTCTTCTGTAAGATATCCTATGTTGTCTTCAACTATGTTTTTGGCTCTTCTTATTGCATTTTTATTTGTTTCACCAGCTTATTGCACATCCAGACATGCACTAGATCACCCTAAAGTCCAAAAGGGCTTCCAAATAAGCCTTAAACATGTCGATTCTGCAGGAAACTTCACAAGATTCGAGCTTTTACAGCGCGCGATGAAACGTGGGAGAAAGAGGATGGAAAGGCTAAACTTAATGGTCTTAGCAGAATCAGATTCTAGCGTTGAATCCCCAGTTCATGCAGGAAATGGTGAGTTTCTTATACAATTGGCAATTGGTACTCCCTCAGAGTCTTATAATGCTATTATGGATACTGGAAGTGATCTGATATGGACTCAGTGTAAGCCTTGTAAGCAGTGTTTCAATCAATCTACACCCATTTTTGATCCCAAGAAATCATCGTCTTTTTCTAAGTTGTCGTGTGCAAGCACTCTTTGCGGCGCGCTTCCTTCGTCAACTTGTAGTGATGGCTGCGAGTACCTATACACGTATGGCGATTACTCGTCGACTCAAGGCGTTATGGCTACTGAAACGTTCTCGTTCGACAAGGTTTCAATTCCTAAAGTTGCATTTGGATGTGGTCTAGAAAATGAAGGGAGTGGGTTCAATCAAGGGGCAGGGCTGGTGGGACTAGGGCGTGGACCATTGTCACTTGTTTCACAACTTGATGAACCCAAATTCTCATATTGTCTAACCTCAATTGATGATAAAAAGACTGGTACACTTTTGATGGGGTCACTAGCTGGATTAAATGCCACAGGAAATTCAATCAAAACCACCCCTTTAATCAAGAATCCATCACAGCCCTCTTTTTACTATCTTTCCCTTGAAGGGATTACAGTTGGTGATACCCTATTACCTATCAAAAAGTCCACTTTTGTACTCAATGCAGATGGGAGTGGTGGGATGATCATAGACTCAGGCACCACAATTACTTATTTAGAAGAAAGTGCTTTTGATCTGCTGAAACAAGAATTCACTTCTCAGATGAAACTCCCGATGGACGAATCCGGCGAGACCGGCCTCGATCTTTGCTTCACTTTGCCATCTGGTGCAAATGACATTGAGGTTCCAAAACTAGTTTTCCATTTTACTGGGGCGGATTTGGAATTGCCAGGGGATAATTACATGATTGCTGATTCTGATGTGGGAGTTGCATGTTTGGCAATGGGAAGTTCAAGTGGAATGTCCATTTTTGGTAACACTCAGCAGCAGAATATGCTTGTGCTCCATGATCTAAAGAAGGAAACAGTGTCATTCCTTCCAACACAGTGTGACAAGCTATGAGCTATATTCTGTAAGCGTGATTCGTACAAGACATAATAAAATGTTGAATGCTAACATACCTTACCAAACACGCGAGTTAATATTTAATTAGCTTTTATACGTTTGGCAGACAAAGAAGGGATACAAATATCAAAAAATGTTTTTGAGTTTTCTTCAATATGTAGCCCAACATGTACACATTAAAATTTTTATCTTCATTCTTCTACTCATTTTCAACCACACATTTTTCAATAAAATAATATTTTCCATCACATCAATAATTGTTCCTTTTTTTTTTCAACCACACATTCTTCATCAATTTACTATTTCAGAATACATTTTTCCAAAATAATGTGCATCAAGCACACCCCGTAATTGTTGTGTTTTGAATGGATATATACTTGATTCTTCATGGTTTTCTAACGGTTTGTTTGAGTCCCATTTTTGTTTTAAAAAAAAAAAATTGAACAGTTTATTAATTAAAAATGTGTGGTTAAAAAATAAGGAAAAATTTGAGTTTGCTTGTAATATTATTTTAAAAAATGAATATTTAAAAATAGCGGTAGGGAACTAAAGATAAAAGGAATATATTATTAAAATACAAAAGCAAAGCTATTTTGGTTGGCTATGGTGAGGCTTGAACTCTCGACCGCACTCTAGCCAAATGTCACCACCAAATAAGTAGTTCATGGTAATTTCTCTTTTTAAATTTTATTTTATTTTTTTATGAGGATTGAAGAGTAAACAAATTCCCAAATGAAAATTTTATTATCAGAACCATCGAGTAGTGGAAATATTATTTAAGATTGAATTAATTCAATATAACAAATTTTAAGAAATCACAATCCATAAGAGTAAAGAAACTACTCGTACATTCGATTCGAGAACGGGAAAGTTGAGGTTGGAAAGAGGATACTTCATTTATTCTTCCACTGAAAACCGTACACGAGAACTTCATCTCGCATGGTTCCTAAGTGATAAAAGAAGTACAAACTCGTATTGCCTAGTAGAAAACATAATCAGCATAGTTCTTTGTTTTCCCAGTAACAGGAAATAAACAAATCATAATCAAAACTATGTATATGTAAGTATTTCCCTAGTCAAATTTGACGCGAAGGAAACAAATTAGAATTCATTCACAAGAAAATCAAAAAATGACAGCATTCCTGACCCGTTTTAATGATGTCACTGGGGAATAAAACTGCAGTCTTCAACCTCGGGTCCCTTGCACAACATGATTACCATTTTAACAAGGAACAATTTCTACCAGTTCATCACATTCTTGACCCCCAGATGGGAAGCATACACAAGCAACATTAGCCTTCAGACTCCTCAACGTGAATAATACTAAGACAGCACACCAGCATAACATCATTTGAACGTTGTCTGTACAAATCTATGGAGCAGTAGTACCAGGATGGCAATGCATCATTAACTCGAGAAGGAAGCACGAAATCAATTATTCTTGTTCCGAAGATGAGAAAGACCGTATCATCTCATATTAGAGTCATAGCTCTCAAGACAATGCTACGTGTTACGCATGAGAAATTCAAAGATGCCAATTACATAACTAGCTTTAGAGGGTAATTGCTGAGCCCCTGGCTGACCATGAACTTAACAGAATGTGCCATAATGCAGACTGCCAAGCATCTTATCATCTCTGAGTAGGTGATCACTGGCTCATAAAGAGTGTCAATCAGCAGATGTGATGGCACTTGGTAGCAGGAATAGAGTTACTAACAACAGATATTTGAAAAATCTACATCATGAGGACATCTAATATAACAGCCGAAGTCAAAGTGCCAATTGAGCATATATGGCTAGTTTGCATGTCTAAACATATTAAACTCAATCAAACTAGTTCATTTTAAATAATAAACTCAATCTTCTCTCTTCCTCTTTCTTTCTCGATTTGTTCTTGTTCAATTGTGACCTACATAAAATACCAAACCCTCTATTCATATTCAAGTGAGATGGCCCAAAACCCCTTGGTTGATGTGAATGGATCCCCTACCTGACCCCCAATAAGAGAGAAGCCTATAATACTAAGTATCCCAGTGGAGAAGTCTAGCACTAGCATACTATCAGGGTTGAAACGTATAAAATTCCATAATTCTCACCTTCTAAAGCCACAGTATTGGATGATATGACAAACAGATCAATGATGAAAATCACGGAGGAAGGAAAGTCCCATACCTATGAAATGTAAACTCCATATTAAAATAGTTCATAAGATAAACAATACATACAATATATCCATCAAGATAGTACTTGTCACGTGAGTTATGGAGCTCAAAGCAGAAGAGGAAGTACAAGTATAACCTTAGGGAAAAAGTTATAAGACGTAAAGCTTATGTTATTATGAGAATTTTTTAGATAACCAAGTATCAATAAGAAACATACCATTGTGGCCACAAGAAAAATCTTAAAGTAACTTGAAATAAGGATCCCCAGAAATATATCTTTATACCTGTCAAGTTGAGAGGAAAATCAAATCAGTTTTTACAGTTTTTTTCTCGAAAAAAAATAATAGGCTTATTAGAAAGTCAGAAAAATTGGAAATCTCAAAATCTTGTAAATGTTTGATAAAAATACTACTTTGAGATGCTATTTTTTGTCAAAGCCATACATTTGGTCAGGTGCTCTCGGTCATCACATCTTCCACAAAATGATTAATGCATTATGATGTCACCCTTGCTTTGTTACTTCTGAAATACAAAATTCTCATCCTAATTCACTTAACTAAATTCTACTAATGTGTTTATCATCCAGTCCACGGTCAGTTTAGCAGTTATTCTTTAACCACTACATAGTGATCATAAAGCACAAGAGTATTGAAATGACTATTTCACAAAATTTAACCATGATCTATACAATTCATAGCGAACAATAGATATCTCAATATGGGTGTCAAAAGTTCAGTTGAGCCAGATACTACAATGAAGGTGATAACATGAGTGTACAATTAACATATAATTGATATATGGTGATACGAGCAAACAATATATCGCCATATTAATGAACTGCAATAAATATGTAGACATCACGTTGCATGCACTGAATATACAATTTTTTCTAGTAAAATATGCACCATAAAAGATTTAGTATTTTAGCATGAAAACGGATTGCAACAGAGAGCTCTTGTACCGCTCACATTAAAACCTACATCTAAAGCATATTTGAAGTGCCAAAGAACCCTTAACCACAAGCAAATAACTTATCCGTTTGTTTGTTACAAATTGAGTTTCACTAACTGGGAACAATAAATTTGGCAAACCACTATTGATTCATATCTTGCACTATCTGTTTCTTTCTTAAAGATAATGGGGGGAAAAGACAACTGACGGAAATTGCCATTTGTGTGGCATGTATTCCAGCACTTAAGTACAGCCAAGAAATGTTTACCCATATAATCCAACTGGTGATTTCAAAAACTTTCTTGTTCCGAGAAACATAACACAAAGAAACACGATGTTCCCAAAGAAGACACCTGCAAACATCTACAAATAGCAATCACACACCAATTCCATCAAAACTGGGTGAAATTTTAAAATCATCCCCATTATTTAAAAGATGAAAGGAAAAAAAAAAAAAATTAAAACTCCAACTAATGAGGTGCAAACCTTTCCGAAATCCCACAATAATGAAGTGACATTGGCATTCAACTCCTTGTCATATGTGCTCAAAACCAAAATTCCATCTAAAACAGCTTAGGGTATCCATATGCATCACAAAGTATATATTAAACCATACGACAGTAAATAGTTATCCCATGGACGTGCAAGTGTTTGTGCGTGAGGGAGCGAGAGTCAGAGAACATTATTAATAAGTAATATACAGTGATTAATGAATGGATACAAGCATCCAAAATCAGGAAGCCCAAAATTGATTTCCATAACAAGCCCTGCATACAAATAACCATTATAAGCTATATATGTACAACTCACTTGATATATCAGATCTGTCTAAACGATTAACTTCAAGCAACCGTTTAAAAAGGAGGAAAAAAAAAATGAAGAGGAAATATACCTCAAGATTGAGAGTCTCTTTACTGAACATATTGTAGAATAAATGTCTGTATGCTTTGGGCTTGTGAAGAATTAAATCAATTATAAGAATCTACAAAATAAACAACAGAAAATTAAAACATAGTATTAATTAAAGTAAATAAAAAATAGAAATCTAGTTCTCTAGCAAGTTTCTTGGATTACCATGATTTCACATTCGATGTACTCATCAGCAACAGCTTTGCAATTTCCCTAAAAAAAATTAAGAATATAAGAAGAATCATTGAGTAATTAAAAGTGAACTAATTGATCACAAGTAATGGAAACTGGAAGGAAATAATTGATTACGCATTTCATGAGACGAATGTTTCCGGGAGAGTACAGTATGTAGAGAGTTTTAATTGGGATCCCGCATCGTACGCATCGGAAAGCAGTGGCTTGCGCTTCGCTAGTAGTACCACCACCCTCCATTTTGCACTTTGAAGAGTTGGAACTTGGAACTGACATCGTAAAGGGGAATACATGGAAATAGCCTAAATAATAGAATAGGCTTTCCATTTTAGCCTTGACCATTCAAAGTTTAGAAACTATCAAAAATACCCTTCGGATATAAAATTTATAATTAAGTCATTATAATATATAGAAAAGTGTAATTAAGTCCTAAAAGAATTATTTTAATTTAAACCTCTAATTAACTTTAGAAACCATGACTGATAAATATTATAAAATGAAAAAACTTAGAACTAAAAGAGGACCATACAAGATTAAAAGAATCATGAAAAATAAAAAAGAAATTGAATTCGAAAATGAAATTGATAAGATAAGATATCAGGAACAATTGTATGCATATCAAGAAATATTAAAATGTTTCAAAGAAAACTTAATAGAAAATTTTGTTAAGGGAATTGTAAGATCTATAATTTTAAAAGATATACATGATATTATAGATAAATTAGAAAAAAGGAAAAAGAATATCTCAAAATATAATATACATTTTGANCCAAGTATATACATAATAACATATCTTGATATTATAAATTCTCAAACATTATTAAATTTCGAAGAATTACTTAAAAACTTATAAATGAGAAGACCTATCACGAATAGATTACCACAACAATATAAGAAATTAAAGTATAGATTAACTTTAAAATTTTATATATCTATAACTAATAATAGATTAAATCTTTTTAAATTAAGAAAATACCTAAAATACACGACTGTTTAAATATTTCCGGTTTCTCAGCTTTCTCATTCTGCTTGACTTTTTCTTCTTCTCCTTCTTCTCCAATCTTCTGCTGAATCTCTTTTTCTTCTCTTTCATTTCTCTAAATCTGTTTCATTATTAAATTTTGAAGAATTATTAAAAATTTATAAATGAGAAGACGTATCACGAATAGATTACCACAACAATATAAGAAATTAAAGTATATATTAACTTTAAAATTTTATATATCTATAACTAATAATAAATTAAATCTTTTTAAATTAAGAAAATACCTAAAATACACGACTGTTTAAATATTTCTGGTTTCTCAGTTTTCTCATTCTGCTTGACTTTTTATTCTTCTCCTTCTTCTCCAATCTTCTGCTGAATCTCTTTTTCTTCTCTTTCATTTCTCTAAATCTGTTTCTCAGTCCTCTTTAATTCCTCTGTATCTGCTTCCTCTGCTGGTATATCTCTTGATTCTCTTTCTCTTTTATAATCGTCTATTATTTGTAATTTCCTGCATTGTAATAGAATTATTGATTAATGAGATGAAAATTAGTTGTCTTTGTTAGTAGTCTCAGTTTATATTCTTCAATTTGAGTAATTACAATTTATATTCTGCATCTTCAGTTTTTAGCTGCTTGTTATTGGTTGAGTTTGATAGAAATTGAGCTCTAACCATTATAAATGGTATCAGAACAGCTACAATCCTTGGGTATCTCTCGATTGGATATCATAAGGGAAGATTTTAATAGAATTCATGAGCGGATGATTTCAATGTTGACTGAAATGATGGAGGCTGATTCAACCTTAAGCAGCAATGAAACAAAGAACGAGAATGGATTTAGTAGATTCAAGAATTTTGGCTCAAAAGGGTATTATCTAGTTTTCATGAATCCGAGTGCGCGAGTGGTTCTAATAGAGGAAATGAATTTTCTTCTTATGAGAAAAGTAATGGGTTGTTGAATTTGGGTGGAAGCATTGAGGGTTTTGCAAATATTGATGTTGATATGATGAGTAAGTTGGATTTAGATTGTAAATGGGGAAAATGTGGTAAATGAGATTTCGAATGTGAGAAATAGTGAGGGAAATACTAGAATTTTGGATGATTTTCGTGATACTGAAGATGGTAAAGATTGTCATAGGGATGTCGAGGAGGGAAATGATGAGGGTCAGGACAGGAAAAGCTTGGATGAAGATGAACCTTTGTCCAGGTATGAGAATTCATAGGGTGAGGATTCAATGTTTGGATGTTATAGTGATGATGAGAGGAAGCTTGATACATATTCTCAAACTAATGTGCAGTTTCAGTATGAAGGGCCTTTGAAAAATGAATATCAGTTTGTCATGAATTCGGCAGTGGATTTTGGTTCAGACGATTGGGATGATTTGGTGCAAGAAAGTATGGATCATAGTCATGTTTCAGTGGTGTAGTCATTATCTAGCTATGTTGTCCTAGATGGTGCTGAATCCTATCACATAAATACTGAAGAGTCACGTAGCGACAAGGCATTTGTGGAAGAAGTAGGTAGCAACAATGTTGAAAATGTAGATACTCAAGTGAAAATAATGTCGGAAATTTGGGTTCTCTTGAAAAGTTAAGTTTTTCGACCAAACTTATGTTAATGATTCCATGGAAGAAGGTATATTAGAGAGTACTGTCCCACCAAGTGATACTACATGTGATGCAGTTTTTGTTGGATTTACTAATAGTCTACAGTTTGATACTATCAAATTCTAGAACCAGATGGATATAATCACAGTTAGGAAACTCCTTCCCATTTAGGGAGCTGTTTTGGAACCAACTATGTAGGGGCGTGACATGATAGACAGAGCAAGAACAAGAAATGGGAAGACTTTAGCATTTGGCATTCCAATCATGGATAAGATTACCCAATTCATTGAGAAGTATGGACGACGAAGGAATCCTTTAGCAGTAATCTTGACTCCAACCAGAGAACGTACTCGCCAAGTGGAAAAGAAATTCTACAAGTCTGCTCTAAATTTAAACACTCTATGCGTTTATGCGGGTATGCCAATTTTACATCAAATGGATGTCCTTAAACAAGGTGTTGATGTGGTTTTTGGTACTCTTGGACGGGTTATAGATTTGATTAAGAGGGGTTTTTTAAGTTTATCAGAAGTGCAGTTTGTGGTTCTAGATGAAGTTGATCAGATGCTTAACTTGGGATTTGTGGATGATGTTGAGACAATACTGAGATATATGTCGCAGAACCATCAGACCATGATGTTTTCAACTACAATGCCGAATTGGATAATAAAACCTACACAAAAGTTCTTAAAAAATCCCGTTACTGTTGACCTGGTGGGAGAATCTATTCAGAAATTAGTTGAAGGGATTTCATTGTTTGCAATTTTACCAGAAATGCGAGAGAAACTTGCTATAATTGGAACTCTTATAACTGAGTATGCAAAAGGAGGTAAATGTATTGTTATCACCCACATAAAGTGTAATGCATTAGTGGGCATCTACCAGACGAAGTGAAGACACTTCAGTTGTGAAGCCTTACGTGGTGATATCTCACAAAACGAAAGGAAAAGAACTCTCTCTAGGGTCCAAGACGGATGATTCAATATCTTAGTAGCTACTGATGATGATCAAACTACCAAGACTTTTGTAGAAAATAACAACGATTATAATGAAAAGTTTAGCATTATGTTTTTGGATGCAGAGAATTCAGCTTTATCAATTTCCATTTCTTTAGATTCAATCTGGTTTTGGAGTACACAACTAGAATTGTATGGAATTACTGGGTTAACGAAGAAGATTGTTGCTAATGAGGCACATGTCATCTTACACTACTTGCTTAATCCAAGGATGGTGAAAAGAATGAGGCAATTGCTAACAACATACAAAGAAGACATTCTAAATTTGACAAGGTTAATTTAAGGGGAAGGGATGTCATGGACTCTTTTATTGGGCCATTTATTATCTAGTGGGCTTGTATTAGGTGGGGGCTAGCCCCAAGCCCTGTTTGTTCCATATAAATTGAAGTTGGACGATGAATTGGGGTAACTTTGATGTCGTGGTGTTCTGCCCTCCTCTTCTTTTCGCCTCCTGCTCTCTGGGTTCTTCCTCTTCACCGCCTTCTCTTCCTTTTTCGGCCTTCTTTCCGGTTTCTCCAGCTTTCTCATTCTGCTCGGCTTTTTCTTCTCCTCCTTTTTCTCCAATCTTCTGCTGAATCTCTTCTTCTTCTCTTTCATTTCTCTAAATCTGTTTCTCAGTCCTCTTTAATTCTTCTGTATCTGCTTCCTCTACTGGTCTATCTCTTGATTCTCTTTCTCTTTTATAATCGTCTATTATTTGTAATTTCCTGCATTGTAATAGAATTATCGATTAATGAGATGAAAATCAAATGTCCCTGTTAGTAGTCTCAGTTTATGTTCTTCAATTTGAGTAATTACAATTTATATTCTGCATCTTCAGTTTTTAATTGCTTGTTATTGGTTGAGTTTGATAGAAATTGAGCTCTAACCATTACAGAAATCAACAAGAACATACGAAAGATAGAGTAAGGGACAAAAAAAGCACGAATTGCAAANTCCTGCATTGTAATAGAATTATCGATTAATGAGATGAAAATTAGTTGTCCTTGTTAGTAGTCTCAGTTTATGTTCTTCAATTTGAGTAATTACAATTTATATTCTGCATCTTCAGTTTTTAATTGCTTGTTATTGGTTGAGTTTGATAGAAATTGAGCTCTAACCATTACAGAAATCAACAAGAACATACGAAAGATAGAGTAAGGAACAAAAAAGCACGAATTGCAAAGAACATGTTGCATAAACAACCAAAATAGCAAAAATCAAATGAAATACCAAGATAAAATGAAAGACAAGAACATATTACCTGTATTACCGTATTAATCTGCAGATCTGTGGAAGAAGAAGAAGAAGAGAAATATACACATTAAAATAATTGAAACAACCATTGTTAACAATCAAAATCGAGAATTGGACAAATAGACATCATATGTTGAGATCACGGGCTCTATACTTGCAGCTTGGCCAAATTAGGCGATAAATTCATGGAAGAATCGGTGGCTTGGATGTCCTTGAGAGCCTCTTCAAACGCTCGTAACTCAAATTGGTGGGGTTTCTCCCTCATTACTACCCGTCTTCTTGTTTGGTCGATGGTGTTTTAAGGGATGCCGCATTGTTGAAATAATTTTAAAAATATTTTTTCTTTATACGTTCGCAACTATAGTGTTAGTCGGCAAAATGTGTTTGAGCCAAGTTATTTTATTCTAAAATATTATATTGATGGAGAATGTGTGATTGAAAAAAATGAAAAGTTATTGATGTGATAGAAAATATTATTTTATTAAAAAATGTGTGATTAAAAATGAGTAGAAAAATTAAAATTAAAATTTTAATGTGGCTCAAACAGGGGCTAAGTATAAATTTAGGAAAAAGCCACAAGTACAGAAAAATGTTGATAGAATTTATTTCGACACTAATGTGGTGATGCATGATTGGTCTTTCTTCTCTCTTCCCATCTTCCAATGATTCCACGTCATATGTTGTTTGTCAAAATTTCCTATACTTATAGCATAATTGATAAATTTATTGAAAATTTTCTACGTAGGTTCAAATCATCTCTCTCCCACTTGTTTTTTGTAGAACTCGGAGAAGAGAGAAGAGGCAATCGTCAACGTAAGAAGCCGTTGAGCGAAGCTTTTTTTTTTCTTTTTTGCCGTGTCATGAAGTGAGATTGTATCTTATATTACTTAGAGAGATTGATGAACTACTATGATCTATGGATTTCTCATCTATATTCAATCCCATCGAGAACAGATGCAAGCTGCTTCTAGCTTGTCTCATAGTGGTGGGCTTTTAGCTTACGTAATATCGACCTTTCTACATGCATGCATCCGCCAAAAGCCACAAGTACAGAAAATGTTGATAGAATTTATTTCGACACTGATGTGGCGATGCATGATTGGTCTTTCTTCTCTTTTCCCATCTTCCAATGATTTCACGTCATATGTTGTCTTTCAAAATTTCCTGAGCTTATAGCATAATTGATAAATTTATTGAAGTTTTTCTATGTAGTTTCGACACTGATGTGGCGATGCATGATTGGACTTTTAGCTTATGTAATATCAACCTTTCTGCATGCATGCATGCATCCGCCAAAATGCCAACCTGGTTCAAGATGAAGCCAAGCTGATACATGGGCCTAATCAACCCAAATACCTTATGTAAAATAATTTTATATTTCTTTCAGAATTTTTTTCCCCGTCAACTCGACCATTAATTTCAACTTAAACTTCCTTTAATCATCCACGCTCAATCCAACGAGGGAAGGTCCTGCAGGGCGCAACGAGGATGACAGAACTAGCACAAATAAAAGGCTGATATTATGAAGCTTCATATGATTGAGAGAGAAAAAAATCCCTCCAAATAGGTGATGTTAATAAATAAGATCAAAAAACATCAAATTGCACTCATTTAATAGGATTGACTCTATAAGATTTTACAATAATCCGAGAAGAAAAAGAATTTTTTTTTTTTTTTTCATTGTATTGTTCAAATCCTATCTACAACTGCACATCAAACATACACCAAAGTGCTAAATCATATATTGACCGGTGAAAGGGATTCAATCCCAAAACAAAGTCCAGTCTCATCTTTCTACATCTCTCCATCGAATCTGATCTCATTATGTACTATATCACCCTTTTCAACCTGAGAGCATATCCCTAAATCTGTCGTTTGACTCTCACACAAAGACAAGATTTTCTCTTGCCTGATGAGCTATTTTTGTTCACTATGAGTAGTTAGCAAAATCTCTGTAAGTCAATGTCAAAAATGTGAGGAATGAATAGTTCAGAAAATCAAGAAAGCTGGAGGGCAATCTGCTGAAGAAGTAACTTCTTTTGGGATGCATTGATAACACTTTTACACTCGGCGTCAGCCAAAACCTCGGTCATTATGGCAGCCGCGTGACCTCTCGGTCCGTCCATTCCTGACACTCTCCGCAACATAAACACCTAATAAGGAAGGAGGAGATTTCAGCCTCGTATGCCCACAATAATAATAATACAATGACCCAAAAAAGTCAATTCCATCATAGACAAAGTGTCTCGACACATTTAAGTTCTACTAAAATAAGTATAGACAAAGATCAGCATTATATCTTTAATGCACTGTTTTTTTAGCTCGTGACTATAAAAAAGCGAAGTGCAAAAACTGAACATTTTGACTGAACAAAACTTAAACAGGTATACCATACATGCTGAGATCAAAATCTCACATAATGGACAATTAGAAAATCACTTTTAACAGCAATTAATCCAAAAGTAATTTCAGATTTCCATATTGTGTGAGTGAGCACGTGGAAATTATTCATTATAATTTTTCTGGCTGTGCTTAAAGCCTATCCTGAAAAGGTCATCAACACAATGAACCCAGCAAACATGATGGATATAAATCAATATATTGCTGTCACTTTGTAATGTCAGTTTCTCATACACATTCTGAAAGAATTTGAAGTCTAATTCAAGAACTTTAGCATCTCATATTCTCCAGAACAGTATATCTTCAGACTACACAGGTAAGGAAATCATAAACTACATCAACATCAATTACTGCATCAGCAATCATCAATCAGATACCTGTCCGTGATGAGTTATTTCTAAACATCCCGGTTGCTGAATAAAAGGCTCCCCATCAATTTGGACAGGAAAAGGACTGGAAACGTGTATCCTAACGATTCCCCCTTGGGCCAGCCTCCTGGCTTGTGAAAGTCCTACCTACACAACAGAAAAAGTAGTAAGATAGAACTTCTCACAATCTTATACTTCATAAGGCTGCACAGAATTATACCATAAGAGTGAACATAATTAACACACTTGAAAACATCGATTTCTATTCGTTTCTATCCAGTTTATGCAATCCGAAGGTTACATATATTCATTTGTATATCCTTGAAAAAGGGGACAAAACTTGGCATCTGCAGGTATCAAGATAAAATCATGCATCCAAAGACACCACATGTTGTACTGTCCATGTTTTAAACGAGTATCATGAACAGTGGTTTCTTAGATCACTGGCCACAGCCATAGAAGTATTACACAATCATTTTGACATTCTCTTTTTTTACTCTCTTTCCACATAATCATACAAAAACAAGCGCGGACACCCAGAAGAGAATGGCTCTTTAACTACATTTACAGGGGAAAAGTGTTAAAAGGAAGTGTAAGGAGCTAAAGAAAATTCAGCATAAATGAAGAAAAAATATTTACTTGTAAAATTTAAAATGTCAAAAGCATAATTAAATGAGTTGGAGAAAAGAGAGATTTGTATAGTAACAAGGAAAACAAAGTAAAAACAAAACCAAAATTTTAGGCTTGTCACAATTGTGTATTGCTGTGTTGCATTAGATAACTATGCATATCCAGTTATCCACCATAATAAAGCTTTTAGGTGCACATAATGAAAAATAGCAAATGGCAATGACCACAAGGAAAGATGGAAAACTGGCTCCATGTTGAGGTTGACTCAAATAAATACAATGAAGTTGAGGGGCTTACCACGCAATTCTATCGAGCAAATTAGGTTTTGTGTGATAAGCCACACCGTTGGCAAGAGTTAAAAGAGAAAAGTATTCTTGGTTATGGAAATAAATTATTGCATTGTTGTAAATTACCATAAGTGAATAACTGTTCCAAGTACAGATCAAGACCTAATGCAGCAACCAATGGTCTCAAGGCATAGAGTAAAGGGATGCGGAGAAAGAGAGGTGAGCAAGGAGAGAAAAAGCTAGGGAGCGAAAGAGAATTAAAGTTAAGCTCCTGCGTACTTTGTGAATTGAGCATGCCTTGTGTAGGGAGAAATTGAGAGAGTTGGGAAATTCATGTATTTTGAGGTATGTTGAGTTAATTTCCTTCTCTCTTTTGCTCGTTTTATGTTTCAACTTATCAACTGCATTCGTTGTGCATTTGGGTGGTATTTTCCCCAACACTCGATAACCCTGTAATTAGAAGTAATCCTAGAAACAGATAGAAGATAAATTCTGACCTGAAGTTTGCCAAGGTGCCATGATCCCGAAACGCATACAACTTCCAGCATTTTGTCATGTATGTACTGATGATTGAAATTATCATCATGCTCATAATCGTTTTGCCAAAGGTCAACTCCACCCATATAGCTACCAATATTTAGCACAATCAAGCCCTCGGTACCCTAAATAAAGCAATAGAAAAAAGATTACATTAAGAAACAATTTTAAAAATAAAAGAAGGAATAAAATCCTTGATGGTCCTGGTTAGACAACTCATATACCTTTGGAATTTGGATACATTTCCCATCTACTTCAAGCCAAACTTGCCATGGTAAGTCAGCGCAAGCTCTGTCCATGATGTCCCTGGCACCTTCTCTTGCATATCTCAATTTATTCACAAACTGTTCCAAGACTTAAAAAAGCTATATGTGAGTACTATGCAGCAAATAGAAGGAAAAGAGTTTCTAGCACAAGGAAATTGCATGTATGTAATATTCAAAAGAAAAAACAGATGACTGAGGTAGGAAATTCTTACCTGACTGTAAAACTTTCCAGGATTTTCTTCCCTACTTGTGTGGAATTCATATGCAACCTTTGCATCACATCCAATACCTATAATAAAGCAGCTTGAGATTATTGGAGTCCAACAACAATTAAAACGAATTAAACGATTACAAGAAAACAATTTATAACATTATTCTCCACGCATGTATGTGAGCAAAGCTAGTTAAGTGTCTCTGGGAAGTGATGAAACTTTTAGGAAATTGTGGACAGGAGTTCATTCTTGTAACTTGACTAGGAAGAAGCCCATGGAAAAGAAACAGGAAATTACCTAAGTAATTCATCATGAACTTTGATTGCACTTCACTAGGTTCACCGCCAGACTTTTCTTCAGTTATGTTTACTTTCCAGCGATCAAGCATTGTAACTGCTGCATGATTTATGTCATGCAAAAAAGTGCTTAAACCACCTTGTCCTTTAACAGTCGAGAAGCCCCCTCCCCAGTGAAGAACCCTTGACAAATCATTTCCCGTTCCTAAAGGAAGAACGGAAACAGGTGGAGGTGATTCAAAATTATGCCTCTCAATCGCATCAAGAACCCAGGCCACAGTCCCGTCACCTCCACAGACCAAAACTCTAAAATATTGCACATTAGCAAACAGCTCTAAACCAGCCTCAGGTCCTCGAGAGGAATCAAGTTCAAATACCTGCAACAAAAGTCACTGAAATAAGCAAAAAAGACCTGTATAGTGTACACTTAAGTAAAGGATGCAATGGAGTAAAAACCAAGTTCCAAGTCTGACAAGTCACACATGTATGTGACCAATACACATTGTTAAGATCTTTAAGAATCATTATCAAGCAAGACAGCATGAATTTTATTAGTTTAAAGCAGAAAAAGAAACATTTTTCCAGCAAAATCCACATAAAGTTCCATGTGAATATGCATAATGATGTCATGCACATATTCAAGTCATCATGATTCAGCATAAAGGCAAGCAAGGTTTTCTTACACGATTGAAAATTGTTAACCTATATTTTCCCTAATTAGTTACAGTTCTTCTGTATTCCGATGAGAAAATGACATGGATATAAAAGCAATCAGAAGCTAGTCTCTACAGAATGTTCAAAATTTCACCTGTACAGGATTCAATATCATGTTCAATCTTCTTCGAAGGAGACGTCCATTTTGAGCTCCACTCTTGGCATTTATGAAGACCAGGAGAGGTCTTGCATCAGAAGACAAATCTACTAGAGTATACTTCTTAGATTTTCCACAAACAGCAGTTTCATCTTTCTTATGCTTCGGCCCTTTCAGACCACCTTTCTGATCAATTAGGTTGCTAGCCTTCAACAATTTATCATCGTTTATCTCGTTACTGGATTTCAAGAGACCAAGACTAACAAGACCATTTAGCACATATTGCAGTGCTCTTTTGGTAGCAGAACTTTCTTGTATCTTGCCATTGATATATCGGTTACTTCCATGTCTGTTCCGGCGCTTTCTCCTAATCTGTCCACGGTCTAAAGATGTAATGATTTCATCCGTTACAGAACTTAATGTCTCGCTTTCAAGATCTTTCACGCAAAGGGGAGAAAGAATGGCTCTTCTAAGAGGACCCAAATCACAAGCATCGCCAGATTCTTTGGACATTTTGGCATGGCACTTAACATGTATGAGGCGCTGACACCATAAGCAATGCCATGTCGGAGATACATCAATAAAAGGAACTCCACAAGGTTCGTCACAGTAAAAACAAAATGCAGACATCTCAGGATTGTCATCCAGGTTATTCCATCTTTCAGACCAATGGTGCTGGACATGGCTATAACCAGCTTGTGCTACACATTTGCAATCTTTTGCTGCAAAATGTGAACACCAAAAGTGAGCTGCAACACCACAAACAGAACAACGGTGTAGTGGAGAAAGTGATGTAGTTTTTTTTCCTAAGGTTTGTGGAGACAAGAGGGAAGTTAGGCAAACACAGCAGGTGGATGGCTGCCCACCAGTAGCAACATCTTCCATCCATGTATGACGTGATAGGGGAACTTTAAGCTTCTTCCATGCTTGTTTCTTCGCTCTAGCAGCAGCTTTAACCCATTTAAGCGATGTCTTTCTCTGCCATATGAGGTACGCATATGTAAGAACAAAAACTCCTAAGGATCCCATAAGCAGCCATCCAAAAGTATAGCCAGCATCAAAGTTCGAACTAGCTAACAATCTCACAAGTGGAATACTAAAGTCAATCATCATGAATGGAATTCTTCACAATGCTTTCAACTCTTGATCA
>CAIGRO010124973.1:0-13753 GCA_903798355.1 Fraxinus baroniana
AAAAATTTCAAATTCAAAAATATCCAATTCAAATTCAAGAAACACCTTCTTGAATATTCCCTTAGTGTTACATTCAAAGTTATAATTCCTACTTCTTGAGTCATTCTAGCGTCAAATTTTTCTTACTCAAATCTTTGTTTGAAATTTACAAGAATTATTTCTGATTGAGCTCGAATTAGTTTTTTGAAACACTTGCAAGAAAATATTGATTGAAATAATACAGAGTGGTAAGACTAATAGAGGGAACAAGCCAATCGGAGTGATATACGAGCGTATACACGTGAGACAAATATTAAAATTAGATTTAGGATGTCGGATAGAGACGATTCTACTTCAAGCAGGAATAATAACCAAGTCAACATGTCGGATGAGGTTATACAACGGTTCGAAAGGTTGTTTGAGGATGTGAGAGGCAAACTGGATATGCAAGACACAGGATAGAGACGATTCTACTTCAAGCAGGAATAATAACCGAGTCAACATGTCGGATGAGGTTATACAACGGTTCGAAAGGTTGTTTGAGGATGTGAGAGGCAAACTGGATATGCAAGACACGTTGGTTGCTAATTTACGTAGGGAACAACTCAGAAATTCCTAACGCAAGGAGGCAAGGAATGCGGGATTATAGAGTGGATTGTGCTAGTGAATGGGAAGCAGATAATGATATTAATGAGAATGCATTGGTAGACATCAAGTTAGGAAGAATGATGGACAGAGGAGTTAGGCATGAAATGAGGGGTAGAGATTTTGTTGGAGATGGTGTTGATCGAAGTATGGGCAATATCAAGATGACAATTTCTTCATTCAAAGGAAGGAGAGATCTGGAGGCATACTTGGAGTGGAAAAAGAAAGTAGAGTTGATATTTGATTGCCTCAATTACTCAGAGAAAAAGAAGGTAAAGGTTGCGGTACTTGAAATTACTGATTATGCTATCATTTGATGGGATCAAGTAGTAACATCTAGGAAGAAGAACCGTGACGGGCCTATTAATACATGGGAAGTATTGAAGGCTATCATGAGAAAGAGGTTCATACCTAATCATTATTTTCGGGAGCTTTATAAACAATTGTAAAGCTTCTACCAAGGTTCTAGGAGTGTGGAGGATTATCACAAGGAGATGGGATTGCAATGATTAGAGCAAATGTTGAGAAGGATATGTAGGCCACCATGACTCGGCTTTTGAATGGTTTAAATAGAGATATAGCTAATGTGGTAGAGCTGCAGCATTATGTGTAATTGGAAGACATGCTACATGTAGCTATGAAGGTGGAAAGGCAATTGAAGAAAAATGGGACAGCTAGATATTCATCGGGTTCTAACTCTTCTTGAAAATCGAAGTGAGATAACAATAAAGATGATGAGACTGCTTTAAAAGGTATGACTGAGCTACAGAAGGGAAGAGAGGAAGTTGCTAGCAAAGTTACACCCAAGGTGGACTCCCAACCCTCCAAGAATCGGAATATCAAATGCTTCAGGTGCTTGGGGTCTGGACAAATTGCTTCTCAATGTCCAAACAAAAGGGCGATGATCTTGCACGACAATCGAGAAGTGGTGAGTGATAGTGTGGGTGAATGTGATGACATGCCGGAATTGGAAGATGCTAGCAATGGTAAGGAAGTGGAGTATGCAGTAAGAGAGTTATTAGTTACATGACGAGCTCTTTGTGCTCAAATCAAAGTAGATGACTTGAAGCAACAAATGGAGAACACATTTAATACAAGATGCCATGTCAACAACGAGGTATGTAGTATGATTATTGATGGGAATAGTTGTACCAATATGACTAGCACAACACTTGTTGAAAAATTGTGATTAATTATGCTAAAACATCCTAAACCTTACAAATTACAATGTTTGAATGAATGTGGAGAAGTTAAGGTGAATAGGAGAGTGTTGGTAAGTTTCTTAATTGGGAGATATCATGATGAAGTGATGTGTGATGCAGTTTCTATGCATGCCGGGCATATTTTGTTGGGGCGGTTATGTCAATAGGATAGAAAGGTGATTCATGACAGGTATAAAAAAGTACAACTTTACTAAAGATGAAAAATCTATTACTCTTGCACCGTTGACACCACAACAAATGTATGAAAATCAAATCAAGTTGAAAAGTGAGGAAGAAAGAAGATTGAGAGAAAAAGGTAGTGGGATTGAACTTTCACAACAAGAGAGTAAGAAAGAAAATAATGAGGTGGCTAAAAGTGAGAAAAAAGAGTAGAGCCATAAGTGAGGATAGAAAAGAAGTCTTGTGGGAGAAGAGAATAGTCAAAAGTGAATTTCTTTGCAGAATGAAGTGAGTTGAAGAGGGCAGTAGTTGAGAATTGACCTATGATCTTGTTGGTTTATAAGAAGTCATTCCTCAATCTTGAGGAATCTAATACACCCCTCCCTAATTTGGCTACTTCTTTGTTGTAGAAATTTGAAGACATGTTCCCGTAGGACATGCCTAGTGGGTTACCATCAATTCGAGGCATTGAACATCAAATTGACTTCGTACCTAGAGTTGTCATTCCAAATAGGTCGGCTTATAGACTATGGAACTTCAAAGGCAAGTGGAAGATTTGATGAGCAAAGGGTATGTGAAGAAGAGTATGAGTCCATGTGCCTTGCAAGTGCTACTTGTGCAAAAGAAAGATGAAACTTGAAGAATGTATGTTGACTACAGGGTCATCAACAATATAACGGTAAAGTATTATCATCTTATTCCTATATTAGATGATATATTTGATGAATTACATGGATCATGCATATTTAGTAAAATTGACCTTAAAAGTGGTTATTATCAAATTACGACGAAGGAATGAGATGAATGGAAAATCGCTTTTAAAACAAAATATGGGTTGTATGAGTGATTAGTCATGCCATTCAGATTTACTAATGCACCTACCACATTTATGTAATTAATGAATCATGTTCTACAAGCATTCATAGGTAAATTCGTAGTAGTTTACTTTGATAACATTTTGGTATATAGTAAGGATCTAAATAAATATATAAGGCATTTGAGATATGTGCTTGTGGTCTTAAGACAAGAACAACTTTATGCTATTAAAAAGTACATATTTTGCATGGAAAAAAGTTATTTTTCTTGGTTATGTCGTTAGTGTTAAAGGTATTGAAGTGGATGACGAGAAAATCAAAACCATCAAGGAGTAGCCAACACTTAAAAACATAATTGAGGTAATGAGCTTTCATGGGTTGGCTAGCTTTTATAAGCATTTTGTTAAAGATTTTAACACACTTGCCACACCACTCACGGATGTTATAAAGAAAAGTGTAGGATTTCATTGGATCGTTGAACAAGAATATGCTTTTAATACTATTAAAGATAGGTTGTGTACCACACTGATTTTATCATTACCTAATTTTAACAATACTTTTGAGATTGTATATGGTTTAATCCACTAACACCTTTGGATTTAATTCATTTACTTGTGAATGAAATGGGTAGCTCAAATGGAAAGAAGAAGGCCGACTTGATGAAATCACTCTATGAAAAGGTAAGGTTGCAAATTGAGAAGAAAAATGAATATTATGATTTTCAAGCAAATAAGGGACGAAAGTGCTTTACATTTGAATCAGGAGATTGGGTTTGGATACACTTGAGGAAAGAGCGCTTTCCAGAACAAAGAAAGTCAAAATTACAGCCATGGTGAGATGGTCCATTTCAAGTCCTTAAAAAGATCAATGACAATGTCTACAAAATAGATCTTCCTGGTGAGTATATTATTTCGACTACTTTTAATGTCTCTGGTCTATCTCTCTTTGATGCAGGTACAAATTCGAGGTCGAATCTTTTTGAAGAAGGAGAAGATGATGTGATCTAAGATACGAGAGCAAGTTCGCGCAATGATCCATTGATTGTTGAGGGCGAACTAATGACTAGGTCGCGAGCGAAGCAAGTCAAGGAGGCTATGAAATTTCTTGCTCAAGCTACGATGGACGAAACATTGATCACAACAAGCAAAGTAACAAGTTTCATGTTGGATATGGAAGCTGAAACGAAGTGGAGCAATTTGATTCAAAAGATAGACGAAGAAACTGGAAGGGGACAACTATGCGCATGGGCATGCGGTCGGATGAAGATAGACAAAGAAACTGGAAGGGGACAACTATGCGCATGGGCATGCAGTCGGCATCCGACCGCATGCTATGCGGCCACATAGTATAAATCCGATAGCGAATTTTTCGAATTTCGCGTAATCTTCTATTTTAGTTAAAACTCTTGTATGGTATTTTTTTTTTTTATCTTTTAAGACTTAGTTCCGCTTTTAAATAGATTTTATGAGTTCCATATAAATATGACTCATTCTATTCACTGTAAAAAACACAATTATTGAGAAATTATTGTAAGACATTCTTGCTTTCTTCTTGTTCTTCATTCAATTAGTTCTGAACTTATCAAGATTTTTTTTTTATTTTTTGTGTTCAAGCAAATCGAGTGAGATTCTTGAGTCTAGTAATCACAGGATCAACATATTGTCGGCGGTTGTGTTGTTTCTTTGGTTCAATATTTTTGAATCAAGCTTAAACATTGATTTCTTAGCTTTCTTGGATTGAATCAATCTTGTGTGTGTTTCGCAGTTGTTATTGCTTCGTGGGTTCGCATTAGTTCTTTGTTCAAACTCCATAGTAAAAACATATTTATAAACAATTTTCGTATACAGGATCATATTCAAATGCAAACATGTAGAGTTTCTATGTACAATGTTTATGTCTGAACAGTGTTCTGAACTATCTGATATTTGTGTGTGTGCTATGGATCAGTTTCACTTTCTGTTTCTAATTTTTAAACCCTTGCATAATTAAAATTTGGAATGACCTGAATCTTCATTAAGAGAATACGATAGACTATATTTTCCTGATGAACTGTACCTACAAGAAACTGTCTGAAGAGGATGTTTCTCCATAAATTCATCTTCTTGAGGCTGTTGTTGCACTACCAAAACTGAAAACCGAAATTCCGAGGTTGCTAACATGTCTCCAATAAGTCCAAGTTCGGGACATTCATTCCATTCAGTAAGGCCTAGTAAAAGCTGAGAATCAGGTTCATGGTACTTACCAACTATGCATAAATCACAACTGTCCTCGATTGTTCTGATCACCTTTGTCGTTCCTATTGCATCCTTTACCATTTCTTCTTTGTAAATGACCCTTTGATTTCCAATGGTATTCGCCCGGAACTGATTAACCAATTGTGTATCGATAGTCTTCTCTGTATCATCGTCATACTTCATGTGATCCCATGGCCTAAGCCACACAAAAGTGAGTTCGATTTGTGGATTTTCAACCAAACGACTAGTGTAAGCTAGAGCTTCGCAGTCATCTGCACCACCGAGGAATAGCATAGTGATTTGGAACATGGACTGACCTCCCAAAATCGAATGCCTTCCGGCCACCTGTCCACGGTCAACAAGGACACCCACAGAACATGGGGCTTTTTGCATAACATTCTGGTTTACCATTCTGATTGAAGGGGAGTTGGCTCCCACTCTTCCATCAATAGTCCATTGTTTGTGAAAAGGCACAATTACAATATTCGTGTTTTGTTCTAGTGAGATTGTGCAAATATCATCATGCATGCTAGCGTATGGAGCAATTGAGGTGAAGTACTGAACAAACACACATCCGTGATTGCGCCGTGCGAACAAGTTGAAAGCATTGGCAATTTGTTCTGACCAGCTTCTAGAGGTAGTGAGCTTTTTGCCTTTACCAATAGTCAGCTCAAGCACAGCTGCTGCTCTGCCTTTAAGCTCAGTTAGATTCAGGACGAAAACAGCAATAGGCCTTTTTCTCTGGGGGGTTGAGGCTTCGAGGACACTTATAAGAGTTGGGACATTTTCTTCATTGTGAATGCAGACGAGCATCCGGAGCTCACTAAAAGGATCCGAGCATAGAATGCTACTTTTTTTATGACGAAAATACCTTGCTGATGGGTCGTAGAGGTGAAATATCAAAGGTCTTGCAATTCCTGTTACGATCAGCATTGAGATCAACAGAAGGGCATATGCTTCACTGTCTATTATCTGTACATGGCCAGAGAAAGACTTGATAAGACCACAATGGTTCATTTTGTACGGTGGACTACAAAGTATTAGACAATATTAAGAAAGAAAAATTAAGCTAAAATCTTGTGCAGTATGCTGTTCAATCCCATCTAGTTTTGTATACCAAACATGCTAAAACATCAAAAATAATGTTCGACTTAAGAATTCTATTCTATGGTTTGAATGAGAGAGCAAGATGATTTACCCCATCCTCTTGCATTGTAATGTACATAACAGCTTCAATGATACCTCTGCAACACATAATGAGAGAAAGAGAAACAGCATCCCTCAAGGGAATTCTGTAGTAAAGTGCAGGAATTAAGGTGCCTGTGAACTTTCCTGCATAACCAAAGAAGATAAGAAACCCATATACAGCTCCAGCGCTTCCTTTTTTTACTGAGAATAAGTCCATAGTTAAACCACTGAGTGCAAACTTGGCTGGAACAAGCAATCCAGAATTTATTATTTCGAGCTTATAAACCAGAGCAGATCCCAAAGGTGGTCCATCTGGTATAGCCATGCCCAAAATAAAAGTTCCTAGTGGAGCAGGCTGGCCAAGACTCTGAGCAAGAAATCCACATATCAAGACTATTACAACAATGAATATGAATTGGATCTCTTTCATTTGTTGTCCTTCTGGTATATGCTTAGCTAGGTGTAAAATTGTGGGACGAAGAGCAAATATAACGACGATCAGAAAGCAAGGACCCCATATAACGGACCAGAAGACGCTAACTTCAGAAGTTAATGTCAAACCCACTGAACCAATAACCACGGTCACTAAGTAGTGGCACACGTCACTAACTAAGGATGCCAAAGTAGCAATCCTTCCGATCTCGGAATTAAGAATGTTAAGGTCACTAAGGAGACTTGTTATTACAGGAAATGAAGTTATTGCATTTACCGTTGCAACAAGAGGTAGAGAAGTCTCGGCTGACTCGTCTAATATCACAAAATGAGGTACAATGAGAATGCCCAAAAGACCAATTGCTAAAGGCAGAAAAAAGCACGTTGCACCAATTACTACAGCATTGTTTCCTGCTCTCTTCACCAATGTTAAATCAACATTTACTCCTAATATAAACATATGAAACATGAAGCCAATATCTGCAAATGTTTCGAGTACCAATCTTCCTTCTGGAGGAAATAACTTCTCAGAATAAACTTGAACGTGCCCCAAAAAGGATCGACCCAAAATGATACCAGTCTGTTATTCAAAATCAATACATTAATTATGCCAACAATAGAAGACCATAGAATACACAAAACATAAATTAGAATGCTAAAATGATGGTTTATATTGCCATTTTTGTAGGTGAAATTGTCTCGAGTCAATATCTGCCTCGACTTCCTGAAGTTTACATTAATATAATGTTGTCTCCAATAAATTTAGTTTTTTTTTCCGCTACTTTAGCCGGTTCATGGCTATATCTAGTAGACGCTTTCTTTGAATAAACGAACATGACGCTACAAATACATTAGATTAGGCATGGCATTTCCTTGTCTATAAATCAAGAGAAATATGCGATAAATATGTCAAAAAGCATTAACCAGAAATACCTAAAGAGGGAGGGGCTTACGATGAGGTGTGCACTGACCATACTCTGTTTAAGAGGTTTGAGAAATAACCAAGTTATACTAGCAACAGTTGTAATTACAACTAACTGTAACAATAGAACTGGTAAACTAAAATTAAATGGATCTCCCCCAAACCATAGACAGCCTTGGGCATTGGTCAAGTGCATATATTGGCACACCAGTACCTCGTCCGCATATGGACCTTGGATAGTACCTACAGAAGATGAAAGTCCTTTTGACATTATTAACTAGTTACTGTGTACAAAATCTGAGAAATCTCAAGCCCAGATGAAGAAAAAGCATAAAGATGGTGAAATTATTAAAAATTTATCCAAAGGATGTGAATAGAAAGAAGAGAAACAGGAAAAATACATTTAAGATAAAAAATAGTAAAGAGAAAAATGGAAACAGACAAAGGGAGAGAAAGGGGGAGTTTGTTACCTCAGAGTTACACCTTTGTTGCTTCACATTAAAGTTAGCCATACAAGAAGGATTACCATCCAAGAAACAAGCTTCTTTTTTGACCCTTTTCACCCCTCCATTGCTCATTTTTCCTAATAATAGTAAAATGGACATTTTTCCAATCTAAAATGAAGTTAAAGAGAGAAAAAATATGTGAAGTAACATTTTTCAACAATGCTACATTTGGTTTGGTATCGTATCGCATTGTATCATACTGTATTGTACCATATGTAGTAAGTGTATTCAATATTATGTTTGGTTTTGTATTGTAATAATATCTTCTTCTTTTTCTTTTTTTTTTTAAAGAAACAGAAGAAAAGACCAGAGTTGTAGTGATTCAACACAAAAAGAATCTATAACCACCATAATGGGATGCCAATTTGATATTTCCCTTTTCTTTTTTCACTCATTAAGGTACTAACTTAAATCGAAATAACAAGAGCAACATGTAAGCTACTCATAATCATGATGTTGATCAATGATCATGAATGGTCGATGAATACAAGTGCATTGCTCGAAGTCTCGATTTTGATCATGAACTGTATGTTATCCCATCCGGCATTATATCTACAATTAGCCATTGATTTATGAGATCATCAATTATATAGTACAGAGGTTCATGGCCAAAGACAAAGAAAAGCAAGGAAAAATGTGAAACCAAAAGTAAAGAAGAAAAGAAAAAGAAGCAATGCTCGGAAAGATGAAATTAGCTTATTAATTTGCATTGCAGTTAATGATGATGAATATACTGAAGGTTGGTGAAAGCTCTTAGACAACTAAAAGGATTGTGCATTGAGTAATGAATGGAGTAAATTGAGTCTGACACAAAGGTTAACCAAAAATTTACGAAAGAATGTCAATATGGCATTAATTAAAGTTTGTATAAACTACAAAAAACAGGCCTTCGCTGACGGGAAAGGCTCAAAATTCCATTTGATTGCTTGAAGATCCCATTATATATATATATATGATGTGACATATTTCTTGTGGATGTGCCTATGACTTGATTCTTCTTAAATGAGTCGACTCCTCAGGGTCCTTAAGTCCCCATACTTTAATCTGTTGTTGCACCACCAAAACTGAAGCTTTACCCTTATATTCCGAGTCTGCAAGCAGTTCTCCTATTGATCCTAACTCGCCACACTGGTTCCACTTAGCAAGATGATCCATAATTGGTGATTCTCCGTGACGTCTGCCTACCATTACAAGGTTGTAAGCATCTCCAGTTGATCTGGCCACCATAATTACATCCCTCCCATTTTTCACCATTTGCTCCTCGTATACTACTTCCTGAGTCTCATATGTTCTCAACTTGAAGCGGCTCAAAATTTCAGCATCAAGCATTTTGCTTCTTTCCGTACCCTGAACAATATCAACTGAACCAGAGGTTATAAATCGAATCAAAGTCAGCCTTACACTGGAATGCTCTGATAATCGTAATGCATATGCAAGTGCTTCTCGATCATCTGCACCCCCAAAAAATAGTACCACCACTTGATAGGAGGAAGATTGTGTTATTACTTGATGGGAATTATTTAAACTTCCATAATCAATGAGAATCCCAACAGAACAAGGAGCCCTTTCAAGTACACCTTTGTTCAGATGCCTATATGCATAGGATGATTTGACCGTCTCTTCAAAGGTATATTGCTTGTGAAATGGAAGTATTATGAGAATGGTTCTGTTTTCTAGAGCTAGAGAGCAAACATCGTTGTGCATTGTCAAATAAGGAGAGATTGCCTTGTAGCAATGTACCACAAACAATCCAGAATCCTGCTGTTCAAACTTTTTGAATGCATTGAAAATATGCTCAGACTCGGTCCGGTTTGAAGACGACCTCCCGTGTTGCCTATGAGCAACAAGTAAAGAAGAGGAACGACCCATAAGCTTCACGAGGTGGAGGATGTCTAAATTAATAGGACTGGTTTTTGTGGGATTGGAAACTTGAAGGAGGCTGGTGATGGAGCGAACATTTTCTTGGCTGTGTACACATGCAAGTATGCGAAGCTCATCATTGTACGTGGAATGTAGAAGTGTCCGTCTCTTGTAAGCAACAAACCTCTTTGAAGGATCGTAAAGAATCCTCACTATAGGTGAGATTACTCCTGTTATAGTAACCACTGAGATTATCATAACAGTATAGATTTCCCCCGTCATGACCTGCAGTGACGGATAAACTATGAGTTTTTCACAACAGAAGAGAAAAATAATAATAATTGCTTTCTATGTGAATTCAATACCCTGTACGTAAGTTGATTAGAAATGCCAAGGTAAGTGTTAGAAGACTTACATCCTGGTTCTTAAAATCATTCAGAAAAGCAATTTCAACAATGCCTTTGGTGTTCATGATCAGACCAAGAGAAAGAGCATCTCTAAATGGCATCCTACAAAAGATAAGAGGCAACATTGTCCCCATAATCTTTCCAATGAAAGCAACAAATATAACCAACTGCAAGACACCAACATTTTTCAAATTCTGTATGGAAAATATATCCATTTGTAGTCCACAAACAGTGAAAAAGAGTGGCATGAGAATAGTGACAAAGCAATCAAGTGTCTCCACTAATGCAGCTCCTAATGGCGGTCCATCTGGTATAACCAAACCGAGAACAAAGGACGCTACAGTGGCATGGATACCAATAGCTTCGCCAATAAACCCAGTGCTCAATACTCCGACTAAGGTTAGAAAAATATATATCTCCTTAACGGGTCTCCCTTCTCGAGTATGTCTCACTACCCACAGAGCTGCTGGACGAATTACATATATAACAAAGATGATGAATAGAACACCTGATAGCAATGACCCTATGATTACTCTTAGTGATTTTGTTCTGGCAAGATCTGCTGCAAACTTAATAAATATGAAAGACCAAAGGCAGACATCGCATATAACTGAAGATGAAGAGGCTAACCGTCCTATGTCCGAATTAAGGATCTTGAGATCATCAAGGAAGCAAGTAATAGCTGGAAATGCTGTCATTGATTGCATGGCTACTATCTGAGGAAGCACCCTCGAAATGTCTTTATCCAAAGCCGAAAATTTGTCGAGGAGAAATACAGCAGAAGCCGCAAGTCCAAAAGGAAGAAAGAAGCCTAAGATTCCTACAGACAAAGCCTTCTTACCAGGCCTTAAAACCATGGATGGATCTATTTTCACACCAATTAGGAAAATGAAGAGGATAAAACCAAAAATCGATACTGTATCAAGCACCACTCTAGATTTTCTCGGAAATACTTCATCTAAGAATGTCACATTTTGGCCCAGAACTGAAGGACCTAATATAAAGCCACCCTGCTCATATTAAAATATCAAAATACAGCAATCAGACACATAATATACCATTAATGAAGGGGAAAAAAAATCAAATTGCAATGAAAGGATTTCAAAATTAAGACAAAATTTACAACAGGATTGGAATTAAGGATAACGCTTACAAAAATCTGAGCAATAATCAAGGGCTGGCCAACAGGCTTGAGAAGGAATTGAACGAAATAAGTAATGACTGAAATGAGGGACCATTGAAACAAGAAGGAGGGAACCGAGAAACGAAATGGTTGATCTCTGAACAATAAGCCTCTGGAGTTGATCTGATTGAGGTATTGGCATACGTAAAGGGGCTCCAAACCCGCGGAATCACTGTCGTTCATCGTATAACTGGAACCAAATTGGAACTGTGAAATAAAAGCACTGTACAATCATGAGAATCCCTCTTTAGAGAGAGAAAACGGGGATGAAATCCGGCCGGTTTGAGAGGATGATGAGATTGGTGGAGGAGCATTAGAATTGGAACGATATGATATGAATTTTGAAAGAGAAATGGGGGTGGCAATTGGCATGTGGCACTATTTGTATCAAAGTTGGTCCATGCAGTACATAGAAGAACAATGGGGCTAATTACACCAAGTTTTGAACAAGAATTAAGCTAGTTGCAACTAGTTTGACACTTTTGAGGTGTCAAAATCGAGGTCATGATTTGAATGAGTATTGTTAAAATCAATGATAAAATTGTGTGTCATGTCAAAGAATAAACAAAATTGCCAACCAAGATATAAGTGTATCAAAACTATTTGAACAATTACCCAAATGATCATAATGGTGATACTTACGCGGTTTTAACTTTTATACTAATGATGATTGGATCCAAAAGATTAACATTAAGGCCTTCTTTGATACCCATTTTTAAGAAAAAATTGATTTGGAATAGTGATTGATTGAAGAATGTGTGGTTAAAAAATAAGAAGAATTTTTTGGTTTATGTATAATATTATTTTATTGATAGAATGCGTGGTTGAAATGAAGAAAGAGAAAAAAATGAGAACGAGAATGAAAAAAAGAAAAAAATAGATGTCAAACAAGGGCTAAATCATATGTGACACCACATCATCAAACATTATTATTTATTACATCAAGTAAGCAAAATGGGAAAGTTAAGAATTGAGGATTAAACGCATTTAGTAGAGAAAATATTATAGGTCATTAATTTTGGTCAGGTTTTTGGACTTAAATTGTATAGTAAAACAACATTTTGTTTTTAAAAACGATTTTTGTTCACTTTGTGTAATAAATAAACTAATGTTATTTAGCATCATTGGTGTTAAGGATCATTTTATGTAGCATGTAAACGCCAATAATTGATTAAACACCTAAAAAAAAGAAAAAATAGTCACAATGAAGATGACTTATCACTTGCAGCCATCTAAAGTAGTGTTATAATACTAGTGGTGTTACTTCGCAGTACTTTAATAAATAATTGTATTTGGTGATATGTCGATACTTAATGGTGCCACATGAATTAAATGATAATTTTTTAATTGACTATTAGTGTAACGGTTAAAAACGTTAATGATTATTACCATAAGAAAATAACCTCGATAACTATTCGCTTAATTACTCAGAATTTCATTAATCATTGACGTGATTAATCTAAAAATAATTATATTCATCTAGAATCTAAATGCTCACCGATCTATGTGGTTGTGGTTACTGGTTACTATCACATTGTCAACGAAATGTGAGTGCATGTTTATATATTTTTAGGCATGGAACAATATGTGAAAGGGCATTAATCACAAAAATAATAGGACTCTAAATGAATAATATTCTATATAAAAACAATTAAATATAAGAAACATTGCATCAACCATGATTTTCCTACTCGCTCATGGTCCTACTCCTAGTAGTAGTACCAAGTTGGTCCTAACTTTTAAAAAAATTCTATATCTCAACTTCTTTAAATGTATATTGCAAGTTGACCTTCACCGATGCTAGCACCAAGCTGCCAAATCTTTGACTATTCTAATCTTCCATAATCATGTGACTAAACCAATGAACATAAATGGCTTTTTTTTTTTTTTTTGGTCTGGCTTCATTAGTGAAGGTTAGATAGATATTTTCGAAATGAAGAGTGGTCGAAGAGGGGTGGGAGTAATTTGTTCAAAATAATAATGATTTCTTAACAAAAAGAAGAAAAATTACAAACATCGTTGATAGAGCTTTACATAACCAAAAAACCAACTGAAACTATTATATTTAAGCACTTCTATACCATGTCTATGGCATTTACGAATCAAAACAATCAACAAAATTGTTATCCTGGCCATAGTGGGCGTGGATAAAACTGCCACTTGTTGTGACAGAAGAACCTTACTGTTGACACCCTAAAAA
>CAIGRO010125007.1:0-10099 GCA_903798355.1 Fraxinus baroniana
TTTAGAAGATACTTAGAACTTGTTTGGTACAGTTCAAAATTCGATTAAAATTGAAAATATAGTTGTTATTGGATCTCACTCGTCTAATAAAAGTCAACAATAACAACTAATTTTTCAATTTTAATCTCGACCAAACACACCCTTATTTTCTACTATTTGAACTAAATAATTATTTTATATATGGCTAAGTTCAACTTTAGAAATCTCGAATTTTATCACGCAACTTGTCATAATATTTTGAATATAAACATGGTTGCAAAAGATTAAAGGAAAATTAAGCCCATGTTTGGCATTCATTCTCTATCTCATTCTCATTTTTTTCTCCTACTTCATTTCAACCACACATTCTTTCAATAAAATAATATTGCACACAAATCTAAAACTTTTCATAACTTTTCCACCACACATTCTTCCACCAATCACTATTCTAAAAATTTTTATCTTCAAAAAATGGATTTTAAACACACTGTAAATAGGTTTTCTTGCTGAAATGCAGTTCGAGCTTTTAAGAAATTCAATATTATTACAACTAAAGGGTGATTTTGTCTTTTTAGTTAATTAATTATTTAATTAATTAATTTTTTTTATTCCTGGTATTGTTTTATTGTGTGATCTGTTGGATGGGATATTAATCATCGTGAATATAGAATCTTGCAAGTATCTAATTAACAATTATTGTGGCCGTTCTCTACGTGCGTACTTCTATTATGATTTGATTCTTTCAATGTTGGATATGATTTTTTTATCTCGATTTGCGTAAAAATAAATAAAAGTTAGAAAGTCCAGAGTAAGAATTTTTGAAATGAGAATATGCTACTTATATATAATGCGATGTACACTACTTAAAATGGAGGGGACCCAATTCGAATATATTATATTTTATTCGAAGTGGGTTCCCCTTCATGTGGAGGATGGACACTTTTATGGACGCCGTATTATGTACGAGTAATATTATCCTTCGAAATTTACGTGTATCTTTTGTAGAGACTTATTTCATTTGAAAAACGCATAGTTCGACACTAACAACACCTAGAGTAGAGGGGATGAATAGGTATATAATGCGAAATTAATAATTACTAACAAATTAAACAGCAACAAATCACTTTTTAATTCTTTTCTAGATAGTTATTCAATCAGTCAATTTAGTCTTATGTTTAAAAACAAAGCAGTAAATAAGACACGGATGTTCATGGAGAAACCCAACTGAAGAAAAAACTCTGGTACTTTGCCAGTCAATCCATTATAAACGATTTTAACAACTTATAATTTATCGGACTAGACGACCCGTACTATCAGATTTCCCTACTGCACTCCTTATAGCTCTCCTTGGATTCTGTGCTCCCATGCACCAATCCTTAACTACGGTTGTCAAAGCTCTTCGTGGAATCTGTTACCTTGCAGTACTCCTAGCCTTGTGAAATCGTCTATCTCCCGTGAATCAACGAAGAATACTTTGTTCTTCACAACCTGAAACTCTAGTCAACTTCTCTCGATCTTCAGAACTCTGACCAGATGTAGAGGAAATGCAGTTTGGTATTTGGATTATTGGAACGATGTTTTTCTCACCAAAATAATCAAAATAGACGAAGGTTAAAAGATAAAATAAAATGAATCTCTCATAGATGAAGTTCTCTCAATGTTCAACCTTGTGAATTTTCGTATAGATATGTTTTGGTATATATAGGTAGGCTAGGAAACGAATGAGTTGGGTAAAAAGCCTTTAAATCCCGAAATAAAAAATTTTCGGATAACCATGTCGCTCGAGCGAGGGTTCAGCTACGGTCGAGCAACAACGTATTGCTCGAGCGAAGGAGAGAGGATAGTCCATCGACCTTATTTATGTTTTTGTAGCTTGTGCCAAATCTTGGCGAAGGTCTAGCGAAAATCCGCAACGTTTTTCTCATTTTGTCATTTTCGAACCCTAGACCTAATAACCCTATTTTCAACTATTTACACATTACTCATTAACTTTTTAAACATAGTACAACTCAGTCATTTTGTTTACGGAATTGCCAATTACAAAGCATCTAAAACCTAACAAAGTTTCCCTTTGGCATTCTATGACAAAATTACTAACTAAGTTAAGGTAGTAATAAAAAATAAATTACAGACTCAAAATTTATGACAAACTAACTGACTTGAACAATTCTGCAGTTTAATCAGCACATATTTCCTGAAACAAATAACTTAACACTCAGTGTAAAATGTGTGGAAAACAGTATAATAAAACAGTTCAAACAATTTAAATAATTTAGGCAATTTATGAATCAATTATACTTGTTCAATTTTAATATGCATGCTAAATCAAAAAGTAGTAACAGTGCAACTCAACATACTACGAAGACACGTTGATACTACTAAAACATCAAACTTAATTTAGTAGAATTGTAATTAAATAATAAAATGTATCTATGTCTCTCCCCAACAACCCCTCAGACAAAAAAATGCAAAACTCAATTTCATTTTTATATATATCAAAAATTTAATTACATTCAAATTTTCGATAAATAGATACATCATGTAAGCATAAGCAAATAAATCTAGATATCTACTATCTATTCTCCACCTATCAACAAAAATACATAAATACTGCAAAAAAAAAAAAAAAACTACTACTCCTCCTCCTTTTTGTCACGCAATGACAGGGGGTAAGCCTAGAACTAAGAAGCACCGACAGTATCATCAGCATCATCAGAGTCTGTCCTCTCTTCAGAAGCAGCGTCATCCCAATGGTGACGAATTCATTAAAGTCCACGTTGAATGTATCCAACAGCACCCCCAAATCGTAGAGAACTCAACAATGTGTCGATCAACTGTGGCATGTAGCTGCCTAATCTCCGCATCATATGAGCCTGCTACTTGATAAGCACTGTCTTCTGTCCCAAAAAGAGCGGTTGAAGGGTCGATATGAGCACAAGCAGAAGGTACAGACTCAGGAGGAGGAGGAACTGACTCGGATGGAGGATGAGCCGAAGTAGAAGTAGATGGGATATCAGAGGGTTGAGGCGCAGTTGAAAAAGAAGGAAAATCGAAGGGATCAAAAGAAATGAGATCATGAATAGGATTAGTCGGCACAGTCGGGTCAGCTGGCTGTGCTGGCTCAAAAGAAGCATAAGACCTTCTCTAGGCAATGGTAGTATGGCCAATCGGCCAAGAAACATGCCTCGGACCCCCTTCGGGAAGGCTATCACTAAGCGGTATATCAAACACGCATAGGGCAGCTCAACCTTCATCCTCGTAGTACGAAAGGCCTTCAAAATCTACTGGCATATAAAGGAAGGCAAATCAATGGAATCGCTATGCAGATGGGCATAAAGAAAATATTCCATCGGTAATGAAGAAGTGTCGGAGATAGGTCATAGATTCGTACACAAAATGTGCAACAGAATCCAGCGCTCGGTCGGAAGAGAACCAGTGCGAATCGCACATGAACCTCCCTCCAACGGTGTGTTAAACACCGTCGAATGGACTAACGAGTCCACTGGAAGAGAATCAAGAGTAAGTTAAGGAAATAGGGGGTGGAAAACCCGGGGAGTATGAGTAAGACTCAAGATAACATCCGAAGTAATCTTAATTGTCCTACCTCGAAGAAAAACCCTAAAAGTCGAACCATTAACATCTTAAATGCTACCGTAGAACTCTTGAACTAAAAGACTCGACGGGGTACTAACTCAACTAATAGAGGCTCCCAACCCTAAGAAGTGAAAATAGCGACGAGGTCGGGAGATATATCAGACATAATGACATCGCGCTAAAAAAGAGCGGGACACAAAGAAAACTGTGACCCAAATACGTCTTGGGCAATAGTGGAGATAGACCTACTATAGGAAGTGGAGGTACTAGGAGTGGAAGGGGTCGTGTGTGCTCTTTTAGGCGGCATCTAAAAGAAATGAAGCACATCATTGAAACCTCAATACAAAATGATCTAATGCGAGATATGCATGAATGTACGTAGACCGAGGTAAATACGACAACATGCAGCATGCCCTAACATGAATGCATGACAACATACAGTGATGCCTAGATGTAAGTGACGTGAAGACATGACGCGTGTCGTGATGGCTAGACGCGTAGACGTGATGTCATGACGAAGTGAAGTGACGCCATGACGTGGTAACGTAACGTCACTGTGCATTGTTAACATGCCAACCTAAGCACTCAACAATGCACTAACCCGACACCAACAAGTCGCACACTCCCCACCAATCAATATTCAATCCCAACTAATTCAACCACGTAAAGATCAAAACCGACTCTAAGAAAAATGCCCTCCAAAATAAACCAATCCAACGACCAAAGTCTCAAACCATTAACTAATTGTAAAGCAACCTAATCATCAAACAATGCAAAAATGGACAACTAGAGTGAAGAGCACATATGCAACCATTACAATTGCGCCAAATTTGTCTAAAAACTACAATGATTGGTGCAAAATGTGAAAAACTACCTTACATTGGATGAAAATGGATCAAACATGAGATGCAAAGGCAAAGAATTAAACCAACAATGGTCAAAAAGCGAAATTTCACAAAAAAAAAAATAATGCAAAAATAGGAATAAAACCAATTTTACCTTTTAGATTCGATGAAATGATGAAATGGCACCACCAAAGTATTTGAATGAACAAATATAGTGCTTAGGAAGTAGAAATTTAGAGTGGGTTGGTGAATTTTATGAGAAATCAAAAGAAAAAGTGGAGAAAAATGCGAAAAATCCTTGAAAAATAACGTTGAAATTCAAAATGATGATCTGTCGCTCAAGCGGGGGTCGAGCGATAAGTGAGCGAGGCAACTTTTGCCAGTGTCGCTCGAGCGTGTTGCAGCGAAAAGCTTGCGACACCTAAATTGACAAAAATAGCACTAAAAATTTAAAATTTAAGAAAAATATCATTTTTTTCAATAACACAAAAATTAAGCAAATTAAGCTCACGACACCTCGATAATTAAAATCATGTATGCAATCACAAGTCGAGCATTATCAAAAGGATTTTTCCATGTACTCAATCAAGTTCAAGATGGAGTAAAGTGTATAAATATCTCATGCTTATAAAGTGTCACTATTTTCTCATGAAAATGACCCAAAACCTTAAATTTGTGAAAAATGACATGCTAATATCACTGTTAAATAAGTATGAACCCTACTGATGAACATCAAACCCAAATGAAACTTTAGAACCTGAAAACAAGCTCAATTATATGATAAGTCCTCTTTTCTTCCCTTGAGTTTGAGCATATAATATTTTTATCGTTTTTCTCGTAAATAACATTTTATGTGCAGACTCTTGTCCATTAAGCAACTAAATTGACCCCTGTAACAACCTTTAGGCATGTTAACCCAAGTTAGATGACCATATGCCCTCGGCCTTAATTACTCGAGTCAAATAAGTTTCAAACAAAAGTATAAGATGAACCAAATAGATAATCGCATTTTCATTTTTTATTACTATATTTCTTTTTTCAACAATGCAATAATGTAGGGAGACTATCACGAACTAAGGTCATTTAAGTATATGTCAATTCATGTTCGAGGTCATCCAACTAACACGTTATCGTCATCCCAAATCTCACACACGCGGTTTAGACTCACTTACAAAAAATGGGATGCATGCACGAATAAATGGACAGAATGGACTGCACATGCATACACCTAAACATCAAATCATGATGAGATTTAAGTGCCCTTACTGTGAATAACACGACCATTTTCATGACCTTCTAGGTCGGTCTTCTTAACCTAGACTTTCTTAGAAGTAGTAGTTAATCACTACAACAAAAATAGTTATTTGCAACACTAAAAATGCAACATTTGTTGATAAATGTTGCTAAAAGGGTCTTTTGACAATATTTTAGTAAATAAATATTGTTATTGATTAGTATAAATGAGTTTTGGCCACATTTTATAGAAAAATGTTGCAATATACAACGTTTATTGAGTATTGCAGAAAGCTTTATTTTTTTCGCAACATTAATCAAATATTGCGAAAGAAAAACCTTTTACAATGTTTTTTGAACGTTGCGAATAGAAAAGTCTTGCGAAAGATCTCACTTTGACAACGTTTTTTGAACGTTGCGAAAAAATAACTTTTGGCAACGTTCAAAAAATATTGCAAAACATTAAACTTTTCGTAACAATTACAAAACGCTGAGAAAAATCACTTTTATCATTCAAAAAACGTTGCGAAAAATTTATGTTTTTTTCTCAAGTTAAATTATATACGTGCAAGAAACCAAAAATAACCCAAACCCTAAATATTTCATGCCTCCCTCCATTCACTCTCTTGAACCGCCTAAAATGTATTCAATTTTCGACAACCCACGACCACCAAAACCACCGAACATTGATAACGGTGGACATCCCTTCATCTCCGCTTCAATTACTTCTTCATGGAACCCCAAATTGATTAAAATCAGTTGTTTGTTGGAACTTCCGACTGTGATTCAAAGCGCAGTAAAGGTAAATATCATCTATTTTTGTAACCAAATTTGAGGATTAAACGTTCTTCTTTATCCATTCAAAATTTGTTATCTTCTTTCATTGTTGGGCATCTATTCGAAATGACTTGTGTAGAGCATTATAAATATGTTGCAGGGTCTCAATTTATCACGCACATGATGGGGAGGATTTTGGAGAAGTTGCAACTGGAAACTGATAATTCTAACGTAAAATTCAAGTCTTTTCTATACAAAATGATCTGGAATTTTGGTTTAGCATGTCTGATATCACCTCGTCGACGTCGGAGCTCCTGCGAAGAAAAGATGGTTGAGGAAAATTGTAAGGGAAACATTTTGGAGCACAATAAGGTTTGGTTGATCGTAGAATCTGGTGGATGCGGTTCAGAGGAACTATACTCAGTGCACTCATCTTTCAGATTTAGTTTCTGTTCTCAGGTGAACTTGAGTCAATGAATGTAAACAATAGTTGTTCTTCTACTACTGTTTTAATGGTGAATTTGGATAATGGATTGCTCTCTGATTCCAAGTCTAGAGAGTTGAAATGGAGAAGAATTGAGTCACTGGAGAGGAGTATATCTCCAGTGGCACACTATTAGATTAGATTCACCTATTCAAAAATCCTATCTGCCACTAGATGTTTCTCAAAAGGTACTGAAATCAAGTTTCCTTCAAATTTCTCGATCTTCTGTCGAATGATCTTCGTTTTCTCTTCTTTTTTATCTGTTTCATTTTTAAAAATACTATTTTTTTGTGAAAAAGAATAGGTGGAGTCTTGGGGATAAGGGCTTTGAGTTGTGTATTTAGAGGAAGAGTGGGATTTCTGAGAACTGTAGTAGTAATTAAGCGATTGGATAACGAAGATAAGGAGTGTTTGAAGGTGTTTTGTAGGGAATTGATGATTGCTAGTAGTTTGTATAACCAGTACATTGTTCCTCTTGTGAGATTTTGTATTGATGCTGAGGAGGGCTTGTTTTTAGTCTACAAGTATGTTTCCGTTGGAAGCTTAGAGCGATATTTACACGGTATCATTTCTTATTTCTTGATCTTTCTTCATTTAAGAGTGTAGTTTTATTTTGTTATGAAAATGAAAATATTGAGTGCTTTACGATGCATTGATCGTGTCCAGAGAAGAAGATGGGAGTTAAGGGTCATCCAACACTTCCATGGTCAGCTAGGTATAAGGTTGCCATGGGGATTGTAGAGGCAGTTGGGTATTTACAGAATGGAATAGAAAGATGCATGGTTCATAGGGACATTGAGCCCTCAAACATCCTTATTTCTTCCAAGAAGTCACCCAAGGTGCATTGCAACTTCGTTTTCCTGTACAATATTTCAAGTTTCAAATGTGATTTTTTTGACTATATTAGGTGGAACTACTTGGGGATATTAGGTTTATTATGTCCAATATTAAGCAGTAATTAAATTCATATAATAACGTATGCAGTTATGTGATTTTGGATTGGCTAAATGGACTCATGCACCTTCAGTGCCATTCCTTTGCAAGACTGTCAAAGGCACATTTCCAGAATTGGGATTGGTTACCACTAAGCCGAGGTTGGAGGGAAATTAAATGATATGCTGGATAAGGTTCCTTTTGAAAATGAGGAATTACTTGTGCAATGGAAATATTTCTTGTTTGTTGAGTTCTTTCTCTTAATGATGGACATAAGTGTTAGTTCTCCCATTTAGAGGGTGTTTATCGTACACAAAGATGCTCCAGGTCCAGGATCACCAGGTTACAGGACACAAAGCTGGTAATGGAAAGCTTGGTCCCCTTATAGATGATCCGGACATTTGTACAAGCCTCTTCTCACCTAAGGTGTTATGTTCATGGATGGTGACTATTCCTCTCTGTGTTCTTATATAGGTTTGTTTCAGATGTCTACAAGTGCTTAAGGGAGAGAAAATCTTATCTTGTGTGGACTGTCATTGGTTGAGTTTGTCTTCAGATTTGCCAGAGTATGCCATTGGTTATGAGAATCGGCTAATGCAAGTTCTTTTAAATGTAATGGGCAGTATCTCCATATCTGCTTTTATTTGTCCAAATTTTATTTCATTTTGAAACTCCTTTTTATTTAGGTGATGTTGTATTACATGTTAATATTCAAGTGTACGGACTTAAATTTTTTTAATGAAATTATCAATTTTTATGCAATTTCAAAATTTGTTCAAAAGGTGCCGTTCAATTTGCATAAATTGCTGTCTTTCGCAACGTTCAGAAAACGTTGCTGTAGACCTTTCGCAACATTTTTTTGACAGTCTTTTGCAATGTTTAAAAAATGTTGCAAAAGGCTTATGGCAACATTTTTTAAACGTTGTTGTATCTTTCTACTCTACGACAACATCTCGATTTGCAACACACGTTCGAACGTTGCCATAGGCCTATGACAGCCCTTTTTAGTAAGTTAACCGGGTCATCATCTTAGTTAAGTGGCTAACTTGATTGGCAAGAAAGTTAACATTGTTAGTGAAATCCTGATTCTTACTTCTAGTCACAAGGTTACGACACCTAGGTCTAGTGTGTCCCTGTACACCACAGTAGTGGGAAGTGGGAATGAACCTAGGCTCAAATCCGTTCGGTGGTTGTTGCCGAAAAGTAGGATGATTGACCTTGCACTGTCCAGTAGGTCTCGATCTTATGACATGCTTACCTTTGGGTTTAGGATAAGCAATCTGACGAGTTTTGTTGGTGGCACGAACGAATGTGGTCTTGGATGTGCTAACAGTAGCATCATGGTTATCAACATAACACAGACAATGCATATTTCCAGTAGGCTTGTTCATCCCAAGCAGATTGTCTAGCTTCTGCGAGCCACTCATAAGGGATCGGAGTTGAGAATTAGATTTAACAAGATCAGTAGTTAATATTTTAACTTTAATTTCTAAGTTTTCATTAATTAGTTTCAACTCACTCAATTTTCTAGTTGAGTCCTGAAAGTCACTTAACAGTTTTTCACGTTCAAGTTCAAGCTCATTCACCTTTTTCAAGATGGCTTTGTTAGCCTTCTTAATTTTGAGACTCTCCTTGATCAATTCACGATAAGATTCGTGAATCTCGATCTCATCATCAGACTCTTCTTCAAACTATTCTCTCTTATCCTCCATTTCAAGCTTATCAATCTCATGGTCAGATTCGATTATCGCAATAGAAGTGAATGTCATGAATTTTTGTTCATCCTCACCACTTGATGTCTCATTCTGAGAACTGGAATTCGACTCCTCATCACTCATGGTCACGGCTAAAGCCTTACGACGTTCTTTGCCCGAATCCTCTTCAAATTAGGACATTCACTCCTAATGTGACCATACCCCTTGCACTCATGACATTCGACAGTTTGAGATTTCTTAACGAAAGTCCTAGAGGTATTTTTCTTACGTCTACCTCTCGAGAGTTTATTAGGGATCTCACTATTTCACTCTTGAGGTTTCTCCTATTCCTCATCATCTTTTGAAATTTTTAACGAAATAAGCAATTTCGTCGTCCCTAAGGGTCTCAGTATTAGTTGCCTCGCTCTCCTCTTCTCTAATAGTGTTTGTGGTGATGGATTTAACCTTTTTAGGCTGTGAAACTGTGAGTTCATAAGTTTAAAGTGATCCTACAAGTTCTTCAATTTTAACAGCATCTAAATCCTTACTCTCTTCAATCG
>CAIGRO010125024.1:0-12300 GCA_903798355.1 Fraxinus baroniana
CCACCAACGTCGCCGTCGCCGTCGCCGCCACACGACCACCATCGCCAACAATAACCACCAACGCACAACACATAACTCAATAAAACAAAAAAAAAAAAAGACAGCGAACAAACCACCAGCACCTCCACAACACAACTTACAGCACCACCACCGCACCACTCGAAGAAGAAAAAAAATTAGAAGCAGAGAACTGCTGCCGGCAGCAGCGGCAAGCCTTGCCGGAGGGAGGGAGGGAGAGAGAGAGAGAGAGGATGAAGTGATTGAAAAATTAGAGTTAGACTTTTTATATCACCTAAGTTTTGAAAAATAAAGTTTGGTCCCTGATTTTTGAATTTTAAACTTCAAACCCTTGATTTTTTATAATTTCCCTAAGATTTTCCTCTGTTAACGTGTGACATTTTAGTTTGGGACCGTTCTCAAGCACTCGAGTTGGTCCAAAAGCCTATATGCATAATGAGCAACATATAAAACGTAGGAAAGTTCGCCTCCAATTCACACGCATACATCTCCTCATTCCGACTTGATTATCGGGGGAGTTTTAGAGACATTTAATTACAGTCACAAATAACAACAGTTCATCAACTACGAATATTGGAAAAGTTCGAGTAAAACTCTCGAATTTGATGCTCATAATGTTCACAGTCTATGTTTTGTTTCGAATAGAATCCCCATAAAAGGTTTCTTGTAAGATTTCCCCCATCCGCACAACTTTTTACCTCCAAGTGACAACTTTATATTCGATCAACGTAGTAGCCATGTTCATAACATTATTATACATGGAGGAAATGTAATATTTATGCAAAACATACTAATAATAAGAGAAAATCATCTCGTTATTACACATTTTAATATGTAATAATAACAATTATATTTTGTACACGAGTCTAAATTCAACCTTTTACCGTATTTCTTTTGGATATTAAGAACATTTATTACATGCAAGCCAAACACAAATCCAAACCATGAAAAACAATAATATATGTTAGTAAGAGAACAACGTGAACCACTGAACCATGAGAACATAAGATGTCGTAATAAATTCAGGTGTAATGTGTAGTCATACTCTTCTTTCATTGCCTCTCAAGGAATCGGAGAGTTTAGACCTTCTTGAGAAGACAATGGGTGGAGGTTATAGTGCCTCTTGGAACTAATAGACGGCTTCCTCTTGAACGAAGGGCGCTTTTTCATGTGATGCATTGTTCTCATTGCATAAAGCGAGTGGAAAAGAGGCGCCGCTCTTTCTCTTAACTTAAGAATGATGAAGAAGAGGAATCTATAACATACTATGAGTGCATACACGGCGCACAAATCCCACCACTTGGAATGATCTAACGGTATTTTGAACAAAACCCTTATGACATGCTCGCCCGTTAATTTTGGATCCCCGGGTATAAGAGGATCAAATACGAGTCCAAGCATATCGTTCTTGTACGCTCCCTGGATGCGATTTATAATTAAATTTCACCTCAATCTTAGTATCACATTCAAAAAAGAAGAAAAACGCTATCGAATTAAGAGTGTCAAAGTACCTGTAGTGCCCATGCACCGTAGCCAATTAATGAAACTGGATAGCGCCAAAATATCTTGGGAAGATCATCGAGCAAACGGAAAAACCCAGCTGTCATCATCATGATCCCCTGTATAGAAATGCACAAGATGACCAATCGAGGAGCTACTTTTAAGTTACTTTCGTAGATAAAAGAAAAGTAACTTGGAAGCACAGATAAACATGATTATACAGAGCTAGCAAATTTACTTACAAGAACTCCAGCCCCGGCTATGATCCCCATTAAGAAGTTAGGAACTAGTGCAGCTACAATCATCATGACACTCTCTACCATAGCAATGCTTCCGAAAATATTTAGACAAAAGAAAATGTAATGAGAAAATTCCGTTCGAAATTTCACCATGTAGTATGTAATGGTTCCAGTAGCGACCGAGACAGCAACCAAGAACGGGAATGAAGAGAAAAAGTTTGATAATATAAACACAGCAACTCCATAATATCCATTCCGCCTTTCTTTATAAAAAACCTGTTCATAGAAGGAAAATCTTACCTTAGCATCAAATAAGCAACTAAATTATAAGTGAACTTTTCTAAGCTGTCTACCTTCATTTCTTCGATGAAGGATGGAAAACCTCCGATAGACATAAAAGTCATAAAGCCGGTCACAAAGCCACCACAAGCTCCTCTAGCCAAGATTGCAGTATAACTGGTGCCAACATCATAGAATAGAGTGCCAACACAAAGAGCAACGACTATATAGATGACTATACGAGACCAATAATATCCCACGTCTCTAGACATATTCAAGAATGATCTTCGGGTCAATGTTGAAAGCTGCTTCCACCACCTTGCTTGACTTCCTTTAAGTGTTACGAAGTCGAGCCCTTGCTGTAATTCATGATCTAATTATATTAGGTACTGTTTTTTTTTGAAATATGTTATGAGCAAAAACAGTAATAAGCTTGACCTTTGAGTACTTACAATGGAAGAGATTTCTCGGATCCTCGATCTTGCTTTTTGTGCATACTCCGAATTCTTATATTTTTCGACAAGTACAGATTTGATATCTTCTGTTGCCAAATTCATTAAAGGATCTGGTGCTCTCTGCATTTCCTGTTATTACAAAGCGTGATTGTGATCTTTCTTGAACATAAACATATAACAACTCGGTCGAATAATATTGCACATTCTTTCAAGACTTATCCAACATTAATTCTCTACAGTAGCATCAATTAATCGACTAAAGGTAGTAGAAATGAAAATTAAAAGAGGCACTAAACGTTTTATCGAATTCTTACACGAAGTCTTTGAGAACCTTTCAATGTGGCTGTTACAATGTCGAAGTCCGAGTTAATGCATCGAAGGAAGTGATCTGAAGGATTTCTTCTACTCGGACAGGGGAACCCTGCTTCGGCAAAAAACTGAAAAGCGAAAAATGAATATTGAACTCAGATTGTAGCGTACTGTCGTAATCCACAAAAAAAAAAAAAAAAAAAAAAAAAAAAAAGAACAAAGAAAATTTCCATCTTTGCTTAACCTTGAAATGATTTATAGATCATACCTTAATAGCCATCTTTGCTTCACCAAAGTAAACAGTTTCACCTCCGGATAGCAAATAGAGATCATCAAACAGAGCGAAAACTTCACTGCTAGGCTGATGAACTGAGGAGATAACTGTTCTTCCATCACGAGCGACATTTTTAATAGCTTGGATAACAAAGAAAGCCGCTGCACTGTCGAGGCCACTAGTAGGTTCATCAAGAAACATTATACGAGGTCTTATGAGAATTTCGAGTGCAATACTCAGTCTTTTCTTCTCTCCACCACTTATGCCTCGTAACTGCCAATTCCCTATCTGTCTATCTGCGCAATCTTGAAGTCCCATTTCAATGATAGTCCCCTCTATAATTCCCTTTACCTCTTCTCTAGACATAGTAGTTGGAAGCCTTAAATGGGCAGAGTAAGTTAAAGTTTCTCTGACTGTAAGAGTTCCCAATAAGACATCCTCTTGTGTTACATAAGCCTGAATTAGTCAAACCAAACAATATACAAGTAAATATATTGGGAAGACACAAAAGATGTTATGGATTAAACCCTTTACACCAAGAGATTTAATGAACAAAACAAAATATGTTGGACAGCAGACAGGTTTCAAAATTATCTTCGTGTAGAATACTTACAACTACACCATAATCTAGCCTCCGCTTCTTCCCGTTAAGAAGTATATTTCCACTCATGACAACATTATTTGATAATCTACCTGGTGACGAAGTTAAATGTTAGCAAACAAAAAAAATGAAAAAGAAACAAGAAGTTATTCATTTACAGATCAAAATCACTTTGTCATTGCAATATTTGTTGTCTAAAACTACTGACGTGACATTTGTCCGTGCTTGCAAGCATCTTTTTAGTTTCTTTTAGGCAGTATACACAAAACACTAAAAAAAACTTCGGAAGGTGCCTTTTTTGCGCATTCAAACACGATACGTGTACATGCACTTCACATTTATCGTGACATAAATGTCAAGAAAAGATTACTTTAGCCATCTCTTTTATACTTATTAGAATATTTCTCTCTTCAATAATGGCCAACAGGATGCTCACCAAGGTAGGAACATAAAGTACGACGTTTAATTCCTTGTTAAATCGCCGTTGAATATTAAGGCCCATTCGGTAGGGATTAAAATCTAATTAAAATTAAAAATATAGTCATTATTGGGTCTCACTCGTCTAATAGAAGTTAACAATAACGGCTAATTTTTCGATTTTAATCTCTTCCGAACGGGCCCTAAGTTGTTCACGTCCATGTGCAACATTAAATTTCCATTGTACATGTTAAAATTCAAGTAATTAAGTGTTGAATGCCAGCTTTACACAGTTAGGTACAAGGATTAATTCCTATGACAAATTATTTATTAGGTGGTATGTATTTTAGCTGGCACTTGAAAAAGACAGACCACACATGAAAAATTTGCATATCCCTCATTCATTTATTCAACCAACTACTTTGCTGTCCAATTTATTGTGACCTTCATGACACATAAGCTGTACTGTAAAAATTCACTGTTATTTCTTGTGAATTGTGTTTTTACTGCGGGAGGGTGAATTTTATATTTTTCCCTTCTACGGGATTGAGGAAGAGAGATACGTAAAATGTTTGTCTAAATGGTTATAGAGTACTAAGTTTTGTGTGTCCACTGGTTTCCTAGAGAGCGTTGGATTTAAGTCCTAATCGAAGCAGAAGAAATCCACATAACCCACGCTGTACCCAAAAAAAGTTCAACCGACACGGGTGGATAGGTAGAGAATATCTAGAAACACGAGACAACTATGTCTAAGGTACCAAGTGACACGAACCGTCTCTAGTGGACTAAGGACATGATAATGGTTGGATGTCAACTGCATGTCATATCCACAATCAAGTCTACACGGTCCGTTAATGGATGCGTCAACAGTGGTTAAGTCTACACAGTCCAACAAAAGATATGAAACGACGACTATCCAAACTAATGATAGAGAAAAGAACACTTTCCGGCCAAATCCCGCGTTAATTGATCATATAATATGGCGCACGTATATATATGTGTCTGTGTGTTGAGGAAAAGAGAGAGACCTGCTAAAGAATCGAGAAGAGTAGATTTTCCAGAGCCAGAAGGACCCATAACTGCCATAATTCTCCCAGGTTCAGCATACCCATTGAGTCCATGAAGCAATTTCTTGGTAGGTCCTTGGCCAAAATTTGGGAGCAACGCCGTTAAATCTTCCCAAACCAAGTATGCTCCGGCTCCGCCATTTCTTCGCCCTAGTCCCTTCTCAATATCACCGCCGGAGCTGCTAGAACTTGCACCTCCACCAAAGCCGCCGCCGCCACCACTTGCCACCTCTATTTCCATACCAATAAACTTTCAACTGATACCAAAAAAAGTTGTCAAAAGTGAAATATGAAAATGTGTGTACTACTGTCCGTGTTTATATCATTAAATGAGTAAACTGTTTCAACTCTTCACCAAACAACTACCCTTCATATAGATAGATATATACATAATACATGGCTTTGTATGTATCTGTGTGAGAGAGAAAGAGAGAGAGAGTAATATCGGAGTTTGAATGGTTTGGCAGTGAGATCATAGGGGTGGCATGGCAAGATAGGTGGGCAGTAGGATAATAAGATTAGAGAGAGATTAATTTCACCAACAGTCACTGAAGTTTATTATAAATTTCAAAATGGTCGTTGAAGTAATTTTTTTACAATAATAATCATATAAGTTCCTAATGATAACGCTAATGATCAAAGATGTGTTACTATTAAATTCTAATATAAAAACAAATGGTAAAAAAAATTTGCTTCCCCTTCAAAAAGTTCACCAAGAAAAATGTGAATTCAACAACTGACTATTTATTTGAATCAAACAAATATGTGCAAAACACGTTTGACCATTACGATTTTATGTATTTAGCTGCCATCAACACGACTTTATTTAACATGTATACTGTTAACGTCATTTGCATTCTTGCTGAAATTTAGAGGGTGTTTGGTGTAGATTTTGAGTAGATTGTGATAGAAGTTTTTGAAATGTGTGGTTGAAAAGACATGAGGTCTATGAAATATGTGACTGATATTAATTGTTTAACTTTAACTTACATTAAAATCATATTAAAATATGGCCCCAAACAGGCCCTTAACAGTAACATGCTAGGTTTTAGGTCAATCATTAATGTAGTCGTAAGAAACTAGAGTTGTTATTATTGTAAGAAAATTACTTTAATGATCATTTTGAAATTTTTAACAAACTCGAGTGATCATTGTTGAAATTAACACATATATAGAGAGAGGAGTGGGGGTGAGAATGTGCGTGTATTTAATTCATGGGGTCCAAAATATATGGTTTGCAGTTGCATTAATAGATATGGGAAATCCTTCGTTTGGTTAGTCGTCAATTGTTGTTTATTTTTGTGACACGACATTTCATATCCGGCCCAGTGATGTTTACCTGTATCTACATTTACGGCTACAATTACATCTACAATGTGTTCGACGCGACCGAGTCTATTACATTCTTCACATTTTCTTTGATTGAATAGACGGACCTAATATTTCTTATCAATAAAGGGTATTTTCATAGATACATTATAAGAGAAAAAATAAGTAGGAATTTTGTTATTGAAAAACAATATAACAATAATTACGATATATTATTATAATAGTTTCACAATGACCTCAAAATTTATCCGATTTCGTGGTCAACAAATCGCTACTATCTCCACGTCCACGTATGTGTCACCTGCACACTAATATGCACTGTCCCAAAAAAGGCCTGAAGATCATTTTCACTATGACGATCGAAATGAGAAATAAAATGAGCGTAAAAGAAATAAATCAAAGGATTTGACGAGGATTTTGATGAACATACATTTAGTGACAGTCACTCATGTATATGTATAGAGTAGGAAGTGGATCAAGATGGGTTAGTGGACCAAACTCGAGCCTAAGATAGTTTGTTTGATGGGGTACTTACAAAAATACCCTTAAAATTATGAATGTTTTGAAAAATCATGTGAAACATTTTTAGGAAGTAAAAAATACTGCATAAAATAAAAGAGCGACACAATTTCACTTTTTTGCCTTTTTAAAAAAAGTGATTTAAAAAAAGTGACACAAATTTAAAAAAGTGATAAAACTCAAAAAAGTAACAAACTCAAAAAAAAAGTGACACACATACTAAAAAGTGACACAAACTAAAAAAAGTGACACACACATACTAAAAAGTGACAAATAACACAATTTTACCACATTTAACTTTAGGAAGATAGAAAACAAAAAAAACTTGTCAAATTTTGTCAATAAAAAAGCTTCCACCATTTGGACATTTTATCAAGCACATGGTGGACATATTTGAAAGCATCATTGAATAACATAAACTAAAAAAAAAAAGTGACACTCAAAAAGTAATACAACTAAAAAAAGTGACACAAACTCAAAAAAAAAGTGATAAAATTAAAAAAAAGTGACACGCACATACCAGAACGGTTCCATAATTATATTTGGACCCGAATGTTTCATTTATTAAATGGATACTTACAAAAATACATTTAAAATTAGAAGTGTTTTGAAAAATCATATGAAAGGTGATATAAATCTATATTATTCAAAAAAGTGATATAAATTTTTAAAAAGTAACAAACAATTAAAAATGAAAAAAATTTAGAAAAGTGGCAGAAAAAAGTGACAAATACTCAAAAAAGTTACAAACACACAAAAAAATTGATAAAATTGTCACTTTTTTAAAAGAAAGTGACACAATGTATCTTTTAAAGTTTAGTGTCACAAGTGAAATGAAGATATTGAAGCAGTGCAGCCCCTTAACTATGCCAACTGCAATTCGACTCCGTAATTCCCAAACACCACTGTGCTACTGTAGCTAGGATAGCCAGAAAGAGAGAGGTACATATTTGCCAAAGAAAAAAGAAATCACAAATACGAGAGAACTAACTGAAGAAATAAAAACCACGGGAAATTAAATTGCACTACATAACCAGATTTACATATATAGTTATAATTGAAAATTGGAAACCCACAATTCAATCCATAACAATTGACCACTCCACTGTATGCCCATTCATGAAGATTTCCTCAGTCATATGGAGAAAACGCAACATAGGCAAAAAGAAATTGTTTTAACAAATAAGTTAGAACCAGGTTGGATAATCAAATGATGTATCAAAATAGTGTATAAAATGATAGATATACAAATGTATAATATAAGATTTATTGGTTGAGCTTTCTCAGAACATCTTTTTAATCAGCTGTCGAAGATTTTAAGCTACCTGAATATAAAATGCAATAAAGCACTAGATCAATCTTCACTGAATCTTCAAAGTTAAACACAAGGTCAGCTCACATTGATAGCAAAAATACAATTTATGCTCAGTATGAGCTTAATCATACACACAACAAAAAATTATGAGATTTTCTTTTTGTATATACCCAAAGTTAAGTATTCTAGTACATAGTATGCATTTTAACCAATTAATTGTAAACCAGTAAGACCTTTGTAGCAATGATTACATGTTCGCGAGAAGTTTTTGGACTTCGAATCCAACGGCCAAACTACTCCTCACTTCTTCCTTGAGTTTATGCACGCTGCGGCACTAGATACCTGACAATCGAAAGACAAAAATTGAAGCTGAACATGCCAAACATTTTGCTAGAATCATAGAAATTGATTCCAGAATTGAAGGCTTTGTCATCACCATCATCACCATCACATTCTTCATTCACATTTGTTCGCTCTCAAAGACTGAGCCGGCTGAAGAATCACTAGGGAAGAATCTTTGAAACCATATTAACGTATGGAACTGGATGAAACAATATGTCGAACACTTGCTGTGCAAATTCATATGAACCTGAAAAAGTTATTTATCTTGCATATGCAATGTGAATCCACTAGCATGTCTCCATTGTTTGTAAACCTCACAAACTTCTTATATTCTCCCATCATAACAGTGTACATCCCCTCCAATATCCAACCATACCATACTCCATCACCCACACTGAAAACATCCATTACTGCAGACGATGGCCTAATGTTGACGGTATTAAGCATTTCACCCTTAGCAAGGTCATATTTTTCACAATCTCCCACGAACTTATGGATGATTTCTATTGTTTGACCGAATGCAACAGTTTGTTCTAAATAATCATAAACCTTGAATTCAGATTGTGTAATGGCAGCAATAATACCTGTAGGATCTTTCCTGGCACCTTGGATCTTAAAAGCTCGAGAACTTCACAGTTAGTAAGTACACGAGCATTAGATTGGAGTATGTTTCCGGCTTCCAATCATCAGGATCCGCCGCCGAAACTGACAAATAACGCCAGAGAAGTTGGTCACTCTTTGAAGCAGTCGGTTTTGGGGAATTTTGGGTTTCGTTACGGTTTTGTAATGTTTAATTTACTTCCCTAATTAAATTAATTTAGAGTATTTTTCTAATTAGACCACTTTTTAACGTATGGAGCCTAATTTTCCCTTGTTTGATTTGATCAACATAATCCAATTAAAACTTCAATGCTTAGTCAACCAATGTGGGTCCTATTTGGACAAAATTCATAAGCATACGAGATCGTTGTTCAAGTAATAAGATTTGTGACTTAAGAGTATCATTCCACGATGAATAAGGTCTAATTTATAATTTAATAGTTACTGTTAAATTCGAAATGTAATATCAAAAGAGATGGTTTGTATGTTTTCTATATTATTCATAAACTAACAAAGCAAATTAAATATTTATTTAATATGTGAATGTTTGTATTGAAATTGTGAATTCCCATATTGTCATTTAATTCAATTCTTATTTTGTAATCTAGTAAATTCATGCATTCAAGACAATCGATAATCCACTGGTATTCAATATTCTTTTCCAAAATATATTAAACATATATTTAACATGACCCGATTACATTCATATTCACAATTCATATGAAAAACATGCATTGATTCACAGAATTATCACATGTTATAGATATTATTCCTAATACATATTGTTCACGTGTTGATTTTGCCGCGTTCTAAACTTCTTGTGAATTTTTCTACACTACAACAAGTAACTTACTATTTAGTTTGTGATCAAGCAATCAAATAGTTCAAACAAAACCAATCAAGAAAAATTAAGAGATACTAAATTAGTTGTCTTGATTTAAAATAAACAAACAATATGGTTCATTATTTATTCAATACAATGAAAAACTTAGCTTAATATTCTTATAATTAAATTATACGAGAATAATTGAAAAAACATCAACTAGAAATAAGAAAGATGGAAGAAGTATGAGAAATCCCCATTCTGGCTCAAATCTTAAAACTAAGTTATGAATTTTCAAAATCCTTGTATGATTCACCTTGAATTAATATATAAACTTGTTCTTCGTCTCCAAAATAGGTAGAATATGATGAAATTTAGGTCGAATGCCCCCTCCCCCCATACGTTCTGGTCAAGTTTGATATTTAAATTATGTAAAAAAAGATTGCATTGAATCGTTACCAAAATAAAATAAGGAAAGTGTGATTTCTTTTTTTCCTTTTTGTACCGAGGCACGCGCTTCGCTTAATTTCCAACAATTGAACGATTTTTAGTATTTTTATCATAACCTTCTCTCCCGATATTCGATTGAAGTGATTCAAAGTGCATCAAAAAACTAAATCGGAGGGCTTCAATTCTTATAGTAATATCATTTTTTTTTTTAATTCAAAAGATTGCTATGCCAAAATTGGACCTCGGTGATTAAAAATCTTAAACACAACTTTTTCAATTGAAAGTTGATTTGTGATAATACTTTGACTATACTTCATCACTTTGACTTCTTTCCTCATCCAATTGGCTCCTAGCAATCTCAAATATTCATTGTGAGGTTAGATGCAACTTTTTAGTAGTTGCAGTTTAGTCCTTGAACTTTGGATTTGTTTCATTTCAGCCCTTTTATCTTGCAATCTTGTTCATTTATTTTCCAAGTGTATCCAATTAAATGCTTGGTATCTTCGATCTTCATTTCGTTGCCCGTCTCATCCATGGATTGTTTGCAATTTAGTCATCAACTTTTGGTTTCGTCATATTTCATTATTTTTGCATTCTTTTCTTTAATTCTTCATTAAACATCGAATTTTACAGACAATACACAAGTTATATAGCATTTTATTCAAAAAATAGTAAAATATCATCATTTAAAATTTTGAATAAGTGTAGAAACAACACTTATCAGAACCCTTATCTGCCACATCCATGCTTCATTATTCATTGGTATAACAATAGTAATCTAAATCTGATTCACACATTTATGTGATGATCGGACTTTGAAGTAGAAGTTGTCTTCAGTTAGATGATGATTTATGAATTGCCTCTGAAATATGAGTTGATCCAAAGTGATGGTTTATGAATGAGATTATAAATGTAGTCAACTTCAAATCGGCGAGGAATTACGGTTTGCATTTGAAAATAACATGTCAATATCTAACACGATTTCGATAACAATTTCCTTGCAATGCGGATTAAACCTGAAATACAATACAATATCTCTACTACACGAATAATAATCATCTCGTAGGCAAGCAGGGGCGGAGGCCCATTAGGCCCAGTGCGGGCAAATGCCCGCACTGAACTTTTGGGCCAAAATATTTTTTTTTAATGAATTGAAACAGCCCAGCCCATGAGCCCAATAGCAAAATAACATAAGGTTCCTTCTTCACGACACTTCCCATTCAAATCGACAATTGGGGCTTCTTCAATCAATTTCAATATCTCCAAGGGATCTTCAATCTCTCCTTCGCCCGTTCGCCGGTCGTTCTCCAGTCGCAGCTTGTCCCGCCGGCGCCGCGTCCACCCCTTCTTCTCCTCTTCTTCNACCCCCTCTTCTCCTCTTCTTCCACGGTTCCACTTCCACCGTGCCGGCGCTGCTTGATCGAGGTTCCAGCTTCAAGCTTCAAGGCTGCCGTTCGACTTCGAGCTTCAAGGTTTTCACAATAAAGCCTCCGCCCCTGGCTGCCTGTTCGAGCTTCAAGGTTTGTCCTCCTCCTCTTCAAGCTTTTTTCTGTAAAGATTCGAGAGCTTCAAATTTTGTTCTCTGTTCGAGGCTTCAGAGTTAGGGCTTCCAGAATATACTAATAATGTTTGTTGTTTTTTCTCTGTAACGTGAAATTAGGACTTTGATGTTGAGATGTTCAATTGCTGGACAATTTCAAACGGACATTATTCAAGAATTCAAGTTCATTGCCTTTGTGTGTGAAACTGTGAGTTATTTTAAT
>CAIGRO010125026.1:0-12670 GCA_903798355.1 Fraxinus baroniana
ATTACCGACGGACAAAGAATTTCGTTGGTAAAATTACCGGCGGACGTTTTACCGACGGATTTACCGACGAGTAAAATCCATTTGTGAAAGTCTTTAGCGACGGCATTTAAGGCTTCAGAGACGGAAATTTCTGTCTCTGAAGCCACATTTTCTAGTAGTTATGAAATGATATCGATAACGTCTTATTTGGGGTGTTACAAAGATGTGTCACAAAAGGATAATTCATTTATCCTACAATGGTCTGTGGTTGAATTTTTGAGGTGGTTGGCATACTTCGACCTAATTTTTGTACAAATAAAATGTCAATTTACATTATTTGAATAAATTATACATGCATTTAATAATTGAGAAAATAATAAAATGTATATTGATCACAAATATTATTATAAAGTCAGTGCTTAAGTCGTTAAGTGTAGACAGATTCAATTCTTAAAGTGGAAAAAAAAAAAACTAATCGTCCACAACTAGTAAATCAAGTAGGACACTTTATTTTGATAAGATCGTATCATCTTTATCAAAAGCTTATCTTGATTTTGATAATAAAGATAGTGATGTGTATTACATCTATTGGACATGACCACGCAACATCTAATTTGTTGTGATGACCATCCAGAATTAAATGTAATTAACAGTAGAACAGACATCGTTAATTATTAATTCGGGTCTCTGAGCCTGAGGTAACAAAGTGTTACATTAATTACAAAATAATACATCATTGCGTCGGAAATTAGAATGAACTAATTGACAAACCTATTTTTGTAATATGGAATTCGTTACCTAATTTAGAGAAACGATCATTACCAAAAATGTTTTCCTAGCGAATAAGGTTGAACCTCAATTTTGAGAACCCCCACCGACCCTGTACTGGACTATCGTGGAGGAGGTAAATCGCAGAATGTGCCTCCCATGAGCCAGGGTGGATAATTTAACGAAGTGGTTGTTGAATGCTTATTTGTGAATGATCACAATAAATTGTGAAGTGACAAACAAGATGGATGGAATTATGTAAATAACCAAAAGAGGTTGACTAGTCAAAAGAATTACTTGTCCCGATCATGTTCCTTTAGTAGATTCAGTATAAGAATTAACAAAGACTACACAAGATATATCTAAATTCAAATGGACAGGTAACGTGATCTTTAAAATTACCAATATTACTGCAATGAATCTAGACAACCATCGGATGCATTACAATCTATTAAGATTGAAAGGTTGGTTTATGTCAATTTTTCTTTCAGTCTTTTTAGTAAGAGGAAAAATATTAAGAGGAAAAATGTAGTGTTCTTTAAGTTCTAGGAAGAACATCGAAGAAGACTTGAAGACTCGAAGGTTATGTTGATCTAGAAAATTGTAGAATACATTTCAAGAGTAATGTACTAAACATAAACTTATTTTAATTCAACTAAACACATATTTCTAGAATTCTGGTGACTATCCAAATAGAAATCGATCCAAGTTTTTCCGGTTTTAGCATGCCATATCAATATATGCTAGTGTGTAGAATCGGATTTCAACAAATAGTATCAGAGCTTGATTTTTCAATTGTTTGTTGGATGTATGAATTCTATTTTGCATATTAGTAAGAGCAATATTAGGATTATTTGATTATATGTTGTAGTTGATGGTTATTATGTTTTGAATAATTTATTAACTTACTTTTATCTTGTTTTAATTTGTATTTAATTTATTTATCGAAATTTGTAATATGAAAGACGGTAAATTATGACTGGATAATTTCTTTTTTCTTTAATTTCAGTAAAATAGAGACATGTGAGCCCGAAAGATGGAACCCCTTCTTGTGGAAATTATACAGGGTACCCTGAATAAATTAGAATTCAAATATTACTTTTTAACATTTTATATTTCAAATATACTGCCATTTTAGAAGTACAAATGAAAAAACTAAACAGACAACTATTGGCCCTATTTGCGCTTTCCCAAAATCTTTCCTTTCTCAAATCCCCAATTTCATGCACAATCTACTCCTGTCATTTATACTAATTTACTATTCTTAAGAGGTCCATACTCGCTATCGAACCAAAGAATCACTTGCTACCCAATTTCATGCACAATCCAACCAAAGAATCACTCGCTATCGAAGAAACTCCAATTATTTTGGAGATTGTGCACCCGAAAAATGAAATCACATACACACCCACACATGGAACACCCAATTGTGCAAGTTAGGCTTAACGATGCTTCATCCACCAATTTTCAGCTTAACCACTCAAACTTTGATAGAGATGGCAACGGGACGGATATGGGACGGGTCGTCCATTCCCACCCCGTCCCATCGCATCGGATATTTCTGTTACATTGCCTCATCTTCATACTCGATTAAAGCAGGATGGGACGGGTTCGGTTCGTGGTGGGGCAGGGCAGGTCTCTTGCCCCATTTATCACCCAATTTATTTTTATTTTTTATTTTTTATTTTTTTATGTCTTTAGTTAGTAAATATTATTATTTTTTTACTAATTTGTTAAAAACAACTTATGTTCTATTTGAAAATGAAGATAAATTTATTATTTTTTTTCGATAAAAAACTTAAATTTGAAATTAACTTTAAACGGAGCGGGGACATTGTTTCCCGTCCCCGTCCATGTCCCGTACCCGTCCATGTCCCGTACCCGTTTCGGGGTAATGACCATCGCTCCGTCCCCGTCCCCATCCCCGTCCCCACCCCGCCCGGTTTATCAGGTTAGGCGGGTAATCCCCACCCCATTCGGGGCGAGGTCTCATGGGTATCGGATTGAACGATTTTTTTGACATCCCTAATTGCATTGCATTGTAGATATTGTATTGCAACTTATTGTGGATTTGGTTATACGTACAGGTCTAAAAAATTTGAAGGTCCTCAATTTAGGATTGAATTCCTTTAATAATAGCATTTTCTCCTCACTTCAAGGGCTATCATCACTCAAATCTCTAGATCTCTCTTATAATGAACTAAAAGGAACCATCCATATGAAAAGTTAGTTCTACACCTCATTGTTCTTTGTTTGCTTAAATAAAACTGAGTTCACTATCATTATATTCACACTTTGCTTGTACCTCCGTCTAGATATACATGATTTGAGTAATTTGTTGGAGCTTGATCTAAGTTCTAATAAGATTGACAACTTCACACCTCCAAAAGGTACTTAGCTAAGTTTTTCAAGTTTTTATTTTTCGAATAATGAATGTTAATACCCCTATACTTGAATATTACCTAGAGAGTTTTCCGTTTCAGACATCAAAATTATGCATCATCTCCAAGTGCTAAAACTAAATGGCATACGCGTCTCCAACATTAGCAACATGATGCAAGCTTGGAAGGAATTCTCAGAGATCAAGCACTTCTATTTCCAGTACAATTATGCAAACGGAAGTATTGGAACTTATGGTAAGTCAAAAGAGCTGTATTTCCTAGTCACAAAAATGATATTACTAACTCCAACTCTCATGCACATTCCATTGCTTTCGTGTATAAGACTTGAGACGTTTAAGACGGCTGGAGGGATTGTTCTTGGACAATTCTACCGTGGATGGGAACATTCTACAAAGTATTGGAGCATTCACTTCCCTCAAAATCTTATCTTTGTCTGAATGCGGACTCAATGGCACCCTTCCCTTAGAAGGTAAACTTCAATAGCTTGTTTCGTAAACAATGTTTTCCATGACTTAGCGTGCAGATTAATAAATTGTTTCTTCAATTATTTTTATTTACTCAATTTTAAAACTTTCCTTGCATCTCAGTTGAACTTTTGGTAAATGAATGCAAAGTCATCTCATGATTGTATCTCTTTTAGCCCACATTTGACAATCATTATTCGATAAAAACATTGTTTTGAATAGTAATTTTTAGAAGAATGTGTAGTCAAAAAGTAGAAAAAAGTTCTGGATTTACATGTAGAATATTTTATTATGTAAATGTGTTGTTGCAAATGAGTATGTGAAAAAATGAGTTTTCAAAACAGGGACTTAATGGAGGTAGTTACTAGTTACAATTAGATTTTTCAGAAAACAAACACGAGTAGATATTGATTACTTTACTATCAAATATAGAGAAAATGCATCAGAACATCACTGTAACAAAACTAGTATTTTATAAGAATAATATTACTTGTAAATAAGGAGTTATAAAAAGTTTTACATATAGATGAGGTTTCAAGAAGAAAGTAGAGAATGTTTTTTTTTTTGTTAAAGAAATGCTAATTCACTCGTATATATGGATGTCAACGGGCTGAGCCACTAGCTGAAAGCTTGAAACTCGAAGCTAGGGCTTAGCTCGAGTAAAAATGGTTCGAGCTTTTTTTGGCCCGAGCCCAGCAAAAGCTCGGCCAAAAAATTTAGGCTCAAGCCGAGCTGACTCGATTTATTTATTTTTAATTCGTTATAAATCTAACAATTTTTATTAATGAAATACGTATTATAAATAATAACTAAATATGAATAAAAAACGCAGCTAAAATTTAAAAAACTTTTTAAAAAATTTAAAAAATAAAAACAGCAAGCAGCTGTGACTGATGACAGCTGCCTGCGTTGCAACTGTTAGCTGCCCACAGGCAGCTTTAATTTTCGCTGCCTGCAAACTATTTTTTTAAGACTCGAGTCGGCCCGTGACATGAACTGGTGACGAGCTGACGAGCCAGATTGACATCCCTACTCATATATCACCATATTATATGTATGTAGATCAATTTTTAAGTGATAATGTACATGTAACACAATCGAGTTTATAATTAATATAATTTAAGAGGTTAGGCTAACATTAAAAGGTTACTTAAAAGTAATTAAGTTTAACAATCTATAATTTTTTTTAAATTGGTGAGTGAAAATAAGTGAGTTACTTATCTTGATAGTAAGATAAGATTTATATTCAAAACTTATTGCCATCTTTCACAAATAAAAAATTCAATTTTAAAAAGTAACTTTCTTACTTAGCCCCCGTTTGGTATTGATTTAAATCAGATTTTAATTAATTCTAAATTAAATAATTAATATTAACAATATATTTTATGAGTCCCACAACTTTTCAACCACACATTTCAAAGATATTTATTAAAATCTAATTTTAATCCCAGTACACAGAGGCTTAAATGTAAGTTTAGAGAAAAAAAAAAGTTGATTTCCTCTTATAAGCAAGGCCTTTATATTCCCTATCTCTTTGATGAGTTTTGAAGTAGTGATATCGTTTGATTTGCATGCAGGGTGGTGTGAACTTAAAAACCTCCAAGAACTAGATTTGAGTTGGAATGAGTACGAAGGAAAACTTCCTTCATGTGTCGCAAACATGACATCTCTTAGATTGATTAAGCTCGATAAGAACAAGTTCACTGGAAATATTGCCTCGTCTCCACTTTCTAAACTCACATCACTTGAATATCTCTCCCTTTCAAGTAATAACTTTCAAGTTCCAGTTTCTTTCAAGGCGTTCTTTAATCATTCGAACTTCAAGTTTATATTTTTGGAAAACAATGAAATAATAAATGAAAAGGAGTCGGGAAATTCAGTTCCCAGTTTTCAACTCGAGGCGTTTAGCTCAAATTCTAGTGGCCTTCAAACACTACCCAACTTCTTTTACTATCAATCCAACTTGAAATTTCTCAATCTCCAAAAGAACAACATAGGAGGGAATTTTCCAACTTGGTTGTTAGAGAACAACACAAAACTTAGGGAACTTTACCTGGGGGGTAATGCTTTCACAGGAACTCTCAAGTTGCCAACAAGCACCAATCCCAACATGCAGGTTTTTGATGTATCTAATAATACGTTAAATGGACATATTCCAACTAATATAACTTCACTTTTTCCAAATTTGTATAGATTAAAGATGTCGACAAATATGTTTGATGGGGGTGTACCTTCTATTTTTGGTGACTTAAAATATATTAGATATTTAGACTTGTCTAATAATAACTTGTCAGGCACAATACCTCAAGAATTCGTTATGGGATGCTCTTTTCTGTATTTTCTCAAAATATCAGATAATAAAATGCAAGGACAAATATTTCCAGAATCTACCAACCTACCAAACTTGCTATATTTATATCTGGGTAACAATGAGTTCTCGGGCACCATTCCAAGTAGCTTTTTTCTCAGCCTTAATCCAAGGGTGTTAGACATTAGTAACAACAGTTTGTCTGGCAGAATTCCCACATCAGTGGGTAATATGACAGGATTGAGTCACGTTTCTATGTCTAATAACCAGCTTGAGGGTCCAATCCCGGTCGAGATTTGCAATCTCAATTATCTTCTCCTCTTAGATTTATCTGAGAACAAGTTATGTGGTTCAGTCCCATCTTGCTTCAATCCATCGAGGATAAGACATGTCTATCTAAACAATAACCAATTGGAAGGTGAGCTTACATATGCATTTTACAATAGCTCGTCTTTGGTGTTACTGGATCTTAGAGAGAATAAGTTCACTGGAAGTATCCCTCAATGGATCGGCACTCTATCAAGCATGAGCATTATTCTTCTCGGACGTAACCATTTTGAAGGCACAATCCCTCGCCAATTTTGTGAGATGAACAAACTAAGCATGATCGACCTTTCTTTTAATTGGCTTTCTGGTCAAATCCTGCACTGCTTTGGAAACATAAAGCTGGAGGTAACCAAGGAGAAGTCTGAAATGGGTATAGGAGAAATCGATTATCCATTTTACACATTCGAATCTTATATGGCCAAGGTTGAGTTTGAAATGGGCTATCTTGTGCATTTCTTTAGTCCGGATTTTATCCCATTAGCCGATCTGCCAATTACAGCGACATTCGTGACAAAGAGAAATTCTTATTCTTACAAAGGCAGCATCCTCAATTACATGTCAGGAATTGATCTGTCTTCTAATAATTTACAAGGTGAAATTCCGGATGCCCTTGGGAACTTACGTGAGATCCACTCCCTCAATTTATCCCACAACAATCTTGTTGGAACAATTCCAGAAACATTCTCAAACCTACATCAGATTGAGAGCTTAGATCTCTCCTATAACAACTTAAGTGGGAGGATCCCCACTGGTCTGATCGAGTTAAATGCTTTAGCAGTCTTCAGTGTGGCGCATAACAATTTAACAGGTAGGATACCTGATAAACGTCAGTTTGGAACCTTTAACGAAGATAGCTATCTGGAAAATCCTCATCTTTGTGGTCGTCCATTATCTGTCGATTGTACTAGCACTGGATCAAAACCTGTCCAGCCATCTGCTGATTATGAAAGTGAGGAGCACGGTTTCATGGACATGGACTACTTCTACATAAGCTTCATCGTATCTTATGTATCAGTAGTGCTTTGCATTGCTGTAGTTCTGTACATAAATCCTCACTGGAGAAGAGCATGGTTCCATTTCATTGAGGTTTATATAATCCATTTCAGAAGCCGCGTGTTCTAGACAATATTCCCATATCCCAAATAAAGGTACCTTTTGTAATTCTGTATGAGGATTTTTGTAACTAATATATTTTTATAATCGATCTTATTATTTTTCTTTCCAGATTTGATCATCAGGAAGTAACGAAGCAGTTGTAGGCATGCCTTTGATGTGATTAGATGTTGTAACCATTATTGCAGTTGAGTATCAAACATTGGGTTAATGAAAATATTTATATTAGTGCTGCTTTAGTTATTTATTTTACCTTAGTCCATATATTGCAGTTTAGTATCAGTCAGTCAGTCAGAGAGAGAGAGAGAGAGAGAGAGAGAGAGAGAGCATGCAACCTATTATCCAATTCGTTCTTGTTGTCAGGTGCTACTATTACTTAGAAGTGATTGTGTCATGTATGTAAATATTGGGTAGGAAAAAAGTTGCTCATTAATTCCCTGTTTGGTGTAGATTAAAAAGTTGATAAAAAATGTAAAGTCAAAATCAATAATTAATTTTAATCAAAATTTATGAGATTCTCAATTTTTCAACCACATATTTCATCAATTTGTATCAAAATTTAGTGCATGTTTGATAATTTTTAATTTATTTTATAATTTGGTACGTGATTATTTTCAAAGACATATTCACACAATAAAATATTCTTTATGTGTGTATATGTATGTATGTATGTATATATATATATATATTCTTATTTTTTAATCACACTTCTCTCTTAAAAATCACTATCCAAAACCTTTTTTTTTCCCCCTACCAAAACGTTGTCAAACAGCCCTTGAATTATACCAAATAGGGTCTAAACCTAATGAAGACACAACATGTTCCGCCGGAAAGCAATGCACAAAAGTCCAAGAAACCAAGCAGCACGATAAAGCCCATGACGAAGTAGGGTTTCCACATTTCGTGTAAACACAAAACCCTGCGCATCCTTTCAAACAATCCCACACACACCTCACCGGAAGAAAATCTCGTCAGAAATGGTGACTTACAAGGTAATTCCTTCTCTTTATATGTATGTGGTGTTTGTTTAATGAAATTAGTGTTTTGAGATTTCGATATATTTGATATATGAATTTTGGACATGTTTGTACATATTGCAGTTTCATCAGTACCAAGTGGTGGGGAGAGCTCTACCAACGGAGACAGATGAGCACCCGAAGATCTACCGGATGAAGCTCTGGGCCACCAATGAGGTCCGCGCCAAGTCCAAATTCTGGTTCGACCTACGTTATAATTAATATATAGCCTACACTGTATATATTTAATTTAGGGTGTCTTCGGTAAAGATTAAAATTAAAAAATTAGCTGTGACTTTTACTAGACAGTGGACTAATAACTACTATATTTTTCAATTTTAATTGAATTTTAAGCACAATCGCCCTCAATGTGATTGTATACAATGGGTTCTGTAGGTGATTATAATATAGTGAAACTGTTAGGGTCACAAGTTAGGGTTTCAAGGGTTATTCTCGCCATTTGTTAATTGTTTAAGGGTTTAATTGTCTTTAACCATGAGTCAGTTATGTGGATCGGATTATCAGGTCTAGGTGTCATGGGCCGTTGGCCCACTATCCTTTAATTATGTCAGTTGCTTATTTTGTGGGTCATTCAGTTACTATTGTAACCAGAACTATTTATTTGGCGGTCAATTACAATATCGATCATCAGATCAATTAATCAGATGCATTTGTGGAGGTTTTGGCTCGTTGAAAGCCAAGTTGTCCCTTTCTCTATTTCTTTGCATTTACTTGTTCCTAACAGAAACGAATTGTTATTTTTTATTTTAAAGGTATTTCCTGAGGAAACTTAAAGAAGGTGAAGAAGAGCAATGGCCAAGTCCTCGCTATTAATGAGGTGCGCCTTCATTTTTAGTTTATTGTAGGATTATATTTTACCGATTTCAATTATTGAGAAATTGGATATTTTGATGCTATTTGATCACACAGTTTGTTTGATGGAGTACTTCCATTTTGCATTGCCGAAAATGAACATAATATGTGTTTGCTGTTAATTTTTTAGTAAATGCTATGTTTTTTTGAAATTTTAATAGATCTAGAGCTTCCAGCTTGGTCTCTTCCTGAATTCTTAAATCAGTCATTACAAGTATTAAAATGTTCAGATTGTGGCTCTCGTTTCATTTTCACTCTGTCTCGCCAAGAACGGTTCTTGATATAGGACAAGAATAAGGGACGATTGAGCCATATGCTAAAAGAATATTTTATAATTTGAGTAGCAATTGTTGTATCTTGATGAATTCCAATCTTTGGCTGGAAATTATTTCTCTCCACCTAGAAACTTAGTGTTTTAATTTTTACTTTTGATCTATATCTATTAATTAACCACCCTGAAGAGATATATACTCGTGGGTGCCTACACATTTTTGTTTTATGCCAAAGATCTCTTTTTTTTTTTTCCACACAAAAATCAATCCTGCTGCTTTCATTTGAGCTCTTAATCCATTGTTACAAAATTAACCGTTCATTCCACCTGTAAGTAAACATTGTTTGTTCTGTCTATAATTTTTATTGATTGATCATTTATTTCTTACATTCCTCTCTATGCTTTTGTGAATAGATCTTTGAGAAGAACCCAACCACAATCAAGAACTATGGTATTTGGTTACGGTACCAAAGTAGGACTGGTTATCATAACATGTACAAAGAGTACCGTGATACCATTTTGAACGGTGCCGTAGAACAGATGTACACTGAAATGGCTTCTCGTCACAGGGTTCGCCGTCATTGCATCCAAATTATCAAGACAGGCACTATCCCGGCTAAACTTTGCAAGAGGGAGAGTGCTAAACAGTTCCATAACTCTTTAAGATCAAGTTTCCTTTGGTGTTCAGGAAGGTCCGACCACCTACTAGGAAACTCAAGACAACTTACAAAGCATCAAGACCCAACTTGTTTATGTGACAGGTTTGATTATCTATTGGACTTGGAACCGCTTAGTTTCTGCAAATTTTGTTTACTATTATTGACTATTCATTTGTGTTTGGTTATTGCTTTGTTTTGAGAGAATCGAGGATCAAACTTATTCGTTTTACCTTTGATCTTGAGTCATGTAAAAGGGAAGTAGGTAGCCAGGGGCAGACGCAGAACTTTAAAGTTAGGGAGACACAATCGAACTTACAAAGAAGTTGAAAGAAATTTTACAATCGAAAATTTACGTCAAAAAAATCAAACCCCATGTAATTTTGCATCCGAAAATTTACATGGGATATAACTTTTTCGGATGTAAAATTTCGAAAGTCCACAATGTAGTTCTTGAAATAAGTTTTGAGATGACATAAGCAATTTGTAGATTCGATTAGTGTACGATCGTCGAAGAATTTTTAAAATTAGTATATTATCGAAATTCAATTTTATTGTAATTTTGCCTTTGTTTGGTGGAAGATTAAAATCAAATTTTTAATAAATTTTGATAAAAGTTAAATAGTTATAAATTCTATGAGATATGTTATTAAAATTAATTGTTTACAGTTTGTCATGTAAAATTTTACAAAAAGTGTGTGGATTATAAGTTTGGGGTTTGCAAAATGAATGGATAAAAATGTTTAACTAGCTTAAATTATAATATAAATTTTGTCAAACAAACAAATATATGAATTGAAAGAACTTTACCATATTTTTGTGTATTAATGTTTAAGACGAAAGTCAAAGACGAAAATAGTTCCTTTTGAAGAAAAATAATACAATTTCATACGAATGTGTTTGCTAATAAGATTCTCTTTGTTTGACAACAATTATTTGAAAACAAGACCTAGGCGTGATAGGAAAGAGGAAGGGATGCACCTTTTTGTTTATACCATTATTGACATTGTCCAACTTGTTAACAAACAATTGAACAAAAAAATTGCTTTGTTTTTAGATTGTTCAATGATATATTGTATGTGACAAAGTGTCAAACTTGATGTACACAATGATGCGCACCAAGCGTGATTGTTAAAATATTTCGTATAAAGTCACAAAGTCACGTTTTATTATATATATATATATATATATAAGATTTGTATTAAAATATAACAAATAAAATATGATGGGGACTGATTCTAGAAATTCGTACAGTCTTTTCCACACACTACACATTTATGCATTGTCTTCTAACTATGCCATGCAATACATTGGATGTAAAACTGCACGTTGACAACAACAATCCCCACTACAAAACACATGTCCGTTTCATTTTCAAAAATTTACTTTTAGCAATTAAACGTATTTTCACTTTTTATTGTTACTTATAATTGTTCTTTCTAATTATATAATTACAATGATATTTAAAACAATATAAGACTACACTATAATGTAAAATTTAACTTCTTTACTACTATTCTTTAACTAAATCGTCCCCTTGATCAAACAATCCAAAATTATATTAGTCCAATATGCATGAATTCTAATTTTCAAGCTCCACCTGTCAAAGCACTAGGTGTGGGGTGGGTGGGTTCAATCTGCGAGTTTCTACATTAAAAAGTATAAATATAAATATCTTTTAATAAAATATGAGGAAGAGCGTATTTGGCTATGCCTAAACATACAAAACATTTTCGCTTCTTTTATAGATTTAAAGAAAATCAAAACAAGATCTTGAATATGCCCTAATGTTGAAAGTCAAAGACGAAAAGAGTTCCTTTTGAAGAAAAATAATACAATTTCATACAAATTTGTTAGCTAATAAGACTCTCTTTGTTTGACAACAATTATTTGAAAACAAGAGCTAGGCGTGATAGGACATGAAGGGATGCACCTGTTTGTTTACACCATTATTGACATTATCCAATTTGTCAACAAACAATTGAACAAAAAAATTGCTTTATTTTTAATTTGTCCAATGATATATTGTCCGTGACAAAGTGTCAAACTTGATGTACACCATTATACACACCAAGCATGATTGTTAAAATATTTCGTATAAAGTCACAAACTCACGTTTTATTATATATATATATATATATATTTAAAAATAAGATTTGTATTAAAATATAACAAATAAAATATGATGGGGACTGATTCTAAAAATTCGTACAGTCCTTTCAACACACTACACATTTATACATTGTCTCCTACCTATGCCATGCAATACATTGGGATGTAAAACTGCACGTTGACAGCAACAATCCCCACTACATAACACATGTCCGTATCACTTTCAAAAATTTACTTTTAGCAATTAAACGTATTTTCACTTTTTATTGTTACTTATAATTGTTCTTTCTAATTATATAATTACAATGATATTTAAAATAGGGTAATTGGCGCAAAACATCCCTATCTATGACGGGATTTGTGGAAAACGTCCTTACGTTT
>CAIGRO010125033.1:0-20999 GCA_903798355.1 Fraxinus baroniana
TTGTGGTTGCTTGTTGGTAAGAATTAATGAGGAGGTGTTGGTGGTGTAAAAATCCAGTAGTTTTGTCGCGCGGTATGGTGGTCGAACTTGGCAATTTTCAATGGGGGCGAGTTTTGGGAAGAATGTGAAGTTTGGTGGATTATTTGCACTCTTTAAAAAATTTAGGCCAATAGTTACAATTTGTTCAATTGTTTTTCTTTTTGTCTCAATTGAATAGAAGGTAAAATCGTCAAAACATGGTGAAAAACATGGTGAAAAGGACCTTCGGTGCATGAAATGTTGAAGGTAAGGGCATAAATGCCGAGAAATGAAAGATAGAGACGATTTTCACAATACATGTCAAAGGTAGGGACATTTTGTGTTAATTACCTTTTTAAAATTATACAATTCTTATTAGTTTATTGAATCGCCGATACATAAATCTTTTGTTTCAAAACATAATCCTTTTTTTGTGTTTTAAAATATATAATCTTTCGTGCTTAAATTGAGCATAATTTAACTTTTTTTTTTTTTAGTGATGGTTTTTTCAAATTTGGACTCGTTTGCACCTTTTAAAAAGTTTGGACACATTTTTGCAATGTGTTCTTTATTTTTCTTTTCTTTTGCTTTTGTTATATTTGATTAGGAGGGTAGAATCGTCAAAACATGGTGAAAAGGACTTTCGGCGCATGAAATGTGAAAGGTAATGGCATAAATGCCGAGAAATGAAAGATGGAGACGATTTTCACAATACATGTCAAAGATAGGGACATTTTGTGTTAATTACCTTTTTAAAATTATACAATTCTTATTAGTTTATTGAATCGCCGATACATACATTTTTTGTTTCAAAACATAATCCTTTTTTTTTTTGTGTTTTAAAATATATAATCTTTCGTGCTTAAATTGAGCATAATTTAACTTTTTTTTTTTGTTAACGTAGGAACCTGCAGTTGCTACCTATGAGTGCGTACTGAGTAAACCTCGTTTCATGTGCAGTAGCCCGCAAACCACACAAGAGAGATAAACCTCACTAGGTAAGCCCATTGCGACGAGTTCGATCGAGAAAGTGTTGACAGAGAATTCGAGAGCATAACGTAACTTCTTTTTTTTGTATGTTAGTTGGATAGTTTTGTTGATTAATGATGAATTTATATTTGAAATTTAATTTATTTATGATATATTTATAAATGCTGGAAATTAAACATTGAAATAAATGAAAGGAAATAAAGGAAAAAGATACTTGGCCCGGGTTGGTGACCGGGCCAAGTGACAGGGGGGCCATGTGGCGCCCCCCTATTGGAAGGTCGCCCGCCGTAGCATATTTCGGAAATAAAACATGGATCATTTCCAAATTTTTTCATGACAAGACCCAATAAATTATTGTTGTTTATTACTCTGTCCGTAAATCAATAATTAGAACTTAATCGTAAGCAAATCACCAGCCATTCAGGACATCTTCAGTTATGTACCAAAATTTGAGATAAATTTTGAGCTATTTTATATCAAATCTTGGATCAAACTAAAAATTATCTTCAACAATTACACCAAAACTTAAACAAAATAAACAGTGTCTTATTATTTTCTTCACTTTTTTTATTCTTAACAATTTATTTATTTGAAAATTTATTTTATAAATACAAAAATCACTAAATAAATAATTACGTTATATTAGCGAAAATATAAAATTTATTTATAAATATAAAAAGTATATTTTTTATATTATTAAATTTTTATTTTAAATGCAAATGATAATAATAATAATAATTTATTTAATTACAAAATATATTAAAAAATGACACAAATACCCTTAATCAATTTGTTTGAAAAATTAAAAAAGGGGAAAAACTAAGTTTGCAGCATTTGGAGCTACAACGGTGAGATTTTGTACCAAAATTCGGTGTATTTGGTATTTTGGTGTCTCCATTTAGGTAGGTGACAACATTAGTAACATTAAATTAAATATTCAATTAAATTAATCACATAATTTTACTTTAATTGAATATATCATATAGTAGCATGTTGCCCAATACTAGATCGTATTATTCTTTATCGTGTGAACGTGTGATAGAATCGGAGGATTTAGTGTCCATTTTACAAATCAATTTAAAACTTCATTTTCAACTCAACTAGGTATTTGAATATATTTCAATGGATCCAAAAATATTACCCAACTCATTTCAGTGTAGTTAAATAAAAAGGAATAATGATGATTGAACAAATTTAAAGATAGAAAAATAATAGACAGAATGAGTTGGCAACATCTGTTTTTAATTTTTTTATTTTCAAACCATTCAATTATGTATCAAGTATCAACATCTCTCCTTCCGTTTTACCCCATTTTTTTAGCATGTTTGCTTTGCATGATTAGTTAAAAAGTAGACGAACTTTGATTGCTGGACCCTATGTCTGACTTGTCTGTTTGTCATCTTCTCGAACGCACACAAACACGATCAACTCTTTCTCCTGTTTGTATTGTAATCGAACTGGAAGTGTAATATTCCGGCTGCTGAATTCATTTACCGGTGAAATGGCTTCGATTTTGACATCTGAAACGAGGCAGGTGGCCTTGAGAATCTTGGAAGAGGAGTCTACTTCTGCATCCAATCCGACAGACGCGGTGATATTCGTCGGGATCAGCTTGGTGTTGGGAATCGCGTGTCGCCACGCGCTGAAGGGCACTCGTGTTCCCTACACTGTCGCCCTGCTTATTATCGGCGTTGGACTTGGTGCTTTAGGTATGCTGTTACTTGGCAACTTCCAAGTTGTTTTGATTTCTCGGCGTTTGTTTTTATATGAATTACCTTCCAATTCCTTAATTGAGTGCCAAATAACTTTATCTGAATAATCATCCTATAATAGAAGGATTTATGGTAATATACAGCACCACTTGATGCTTCAGGTATGCTCCAAGTAGTACTACTTCAATTTACCGTTGATTTTGTTAGACAATTTTGCTTCCGATTTTATTGAATAGAGTCCTACATGACATTCTCTGAATACTCATATACTGCACATAATGTTATATCGCACTCAATTTAAGAATTTATGGTAAATACGACATAATAATGGCCCTTGTATAATGTGCTCATTAGAGAACAAGGGGCATTATGATATGTATGCGCTCGATTTGATGCAGTGAAACTGATTATGTAATATATAGACTCAGAGTCCCCCTTTGTGGAAAGGAGTGTATTAACTAACTTTACATAAGTTCAGTGATGTACTTTGCGTTTCTATTACTTTTCATAGTTCAGCGATGTTCAGGAAAGGAGTTTAAGGGCCTTCCTTTTTCTTTAATTATCCACAGTTGGGAAAATGTATTGTACTCTTGACTTGACTTTATCATGTTTGAAGATTAGAGGATTGACTGTCATCATAATAGTTGTAGTTAAGCTTCTATAACTAATAAATTTGTGTTTCCCATAAAAGATTTTTTTTTTTAAAACACAACTTGGTCATGAATAACATTTACTTAATTTCTTATTTTACTTCTATGTAGAATATAGAACGAGCCACAAGTTGGGAAAGATTGGCGACGGCATTCGTATCTGTAAGTTTGATTTCTATTTGGATGTATAATTTAATTGCAAAGGGATGAAGGAATTAAACTTGATTGTAAACTAGTTTCTAGTCTAGAACTTTTATTCAACTCTTCAAGTATCAGCTATTATAAATGGTTTGACATTTGTTCATTTGTAGGGGCAAATATTGATCCTGACCTTCTCTTGGCCGTGTTTCTTCCTGCCCTTCTTTTTGAGAGTTCATTTTCAATGGAAGTGCATCAGATTAAGGTTATTGGCATGATTTTTTTTTTTTTTGATTTCTAGTTTTTATTTTCTTCCTTTTAAGAGGTGGTGAAAATGAGAGAGGCATTTAATTGAGGGAAAAACCAAAAATGTAGTTGTCTTGTCTGCCACTTCCCCGTTATGGCATAGAGCATCTCTCACGTCTTATTAGTACAAAACTGATGGAATTTTTAATTTTCCACTGTTCTCGGTTCTAAGTAAATGATGGTCTAACACTAAACATTTCTTGCTGGAAGCTTCACACTTTAAAGGGTTAGGAAGAAACTTTAGCAAAATCTGGAATTAGCCCCACATTGCTTGATCAATGACATTTCATTGCAGGTGCTGTTGCTATCAGTTCTATCACTACTACCATGAAAGTGTACATGGCCTGTTACGTGTAGACCTATTTCTGTTTTCCCACAACACTTTCCATTTTTCATATTAAAAAGATATTTTTTAGTCACTTATTTTTCAATTTGCTCATGGTTCTTGTAATACGCAACAAAACATTCATGTTTCATTTATGCAGAGGTGTATTATACAAATGTTTATTCTTGCTGGACCTGGAGTACTCATTTCAACCTTTTGTCTTGGGTCTGCTTTAAAGGTTTGTAGAACTCTGCTTTCAATTCTGTTGTCTTTTAATTCTTCATTACCCTGAAACTCTATTAAACTGTAGCTCATTTTCCCGTACAATTGGAGCTGGAAAACATCATTGTTGCTTGGGGGTCTTCTCAGTGCTACCGATCCTGTAGCTGTTGTAGCACTTCTGAAAGAACTTGGTGCTGGCAAAAAATTGAGCACTATAATTGAAGGGGAATCATTGATGAATGATGGGTATAATTTACTATTTTTTGTGCATACATCTGATCAGTTTTACATGTCAATACAATAAAGAAATTTTCTCTGATGTTCTTTACATCTGTATCTCAGAAGCCAAACTAAAAACTTACATAGTTTGAATTCTTCTTTTGGATATTTAGATAATATATGAAGTGGTTTTAAAATATTTGAAATATTCCATCATTCTTTCAGGACAGCAATCGTGATATATCAGCTGTTTTATCGGATGGTTCTTGGCTGGAGCTTTAACTGGGGAGCTATAATCAAATTTTTGGTTCAAGTCTCTCTTGGGGCGTATGTCCTTTTACCTTCAGTAGACAATATTGGTTTATATACATTGATTTATTTGTCTCATTTCCTGGTCCAGTGTAGGCATTGGTCTTGCTTTTGGAATAGCATCAGTTTTTTGGCTGGGATTTATATTCAATGACACGGTGATTGAGATTACACTGACTCTTGCTGTGAGCTACGTTGCCTACTTCACTGTATGTAATTCGCTAAAACACCTCAGTATAATAGTTCTTTTATGTGCATCTCTATTAAGTAGATTGTGCACATAAATATATTTTCTGATGAATATATAAATATAATGTTCCAAAAGTTGATATTTGAGCTTGTGTTGTTGAGAGTAATGTCAAACCAGGCTATCTAATGTCAAACCAGTGTAGTGTCAAGCTCTTTAGATCCTAACAACTAGCGTATTCTAAAGTTATAGAGAGGCTGCTTCGTTCCCATATTTAGATTATGTCGTAGTTGTCCTACCTGGAAAATATTTTCCTAGCTGATGTCTAGCCTAGATTACAGCAAACTGCACTATCTATATACAACCATGTATAAAGAATTAGAGTATATAATTGATTTTCGATTCTGTAACCTTTTTATTCTTGCTAAGAGAGCCCTTTTATTTGGCTGTGGCTTTTTAGGCTGTTAAGTTTCTTCCTCAAATGCTTCGTTGCGAGTTTTAGAAAAGGTGATGCTAGATTTAGATATCTAAAAGAGTCGACCTTCGTAGGACAGTTTCCTAGTTGTTTAGAGAGCGCCGCAATTCTGATCACCACTCATCGGCTTAACAGGCAGAATTTTGGTGCTGAGCTCGATCTATAAAGGTCAAAGACAAGATGGTTACCTGCATGGCTCTAATCGATCCAGAATTTACCGCTTTGGCTGCTGAGAATTCTGTGGTCATGGATGTCTAATCAATTTGAAGGAAACAGTATTAGCCAAGACTAGGCTTTGTTTTTAACCGCTATGTATGAAAAAAGTTGTTGATGAACAAAACAACCACAATATTGGACAATCTGAATTCAACAAGGAACAACTCAATACCTCCAAAAATTCATGAATGAAAACTGCTCTTCTACCATATCTAGTACTAATGGGAAAAAGGATGTAGTGTAGGTTATTTTCTGAGCTTCAATGGAAAAAAACCAATATAGTCCATTGATTCCTTGATCATCGATGCTAGGGCCTTTGACCATATGACGAGTTCATCAAATTTCTTCTCTTCATTTCTGACCTTCATGTTCACATCAAAAAGAAAAACTTAGCAGATGGATCTCTTAACTCTCTCTTAACACCATCAAGTAATTTTTCCTACACAAATCTATGTTCCATCAACTCCTTTTTTTGGTCTTTTTCGTAGTGGTGTTTGGGGTCCTTCACAGGTGATATACGTCTTCTTGCTAGACCGTATATCAACTTCAATGATATGACTATACGTTTTTGTATATACCTTCTTAAACAGTCACATTTGGGATGATACAATGCCTCACCCTGGCTCATATTTTTTATTTTATTTCTGTGTTTTTAATTTTAAATTGTACTCCTTCCGTCCTAATTACATAGGCTTGTTTCGTTTTTCACACGAATTAAAAAAGCATCTTTAATGTCATTGGAAAATTATTTTTTGCCAAAATCTTTCCTAATACTATTTAATTTTCAGTATGTAAAAACTTTTCTATCACAACGAAAACTTATTTACCTATCTGCACAATGTTGGGTATTGCCTTTATGAGAATAGCCAGTAACTTCAAGCATTCTCTGTATGAAGAACACGTGTGCAGTTGTCAGAATTCTACCTCAAAAGGAAACCTTGGGGAAGAATTACTATTTTCTAAAACTAGCAACTAAGAAGTAGAATCCTATGTTGACGCTGACTAGACTGGCTTGATCAACAACAGAAGCTATACTATTGGGTATTGCACATTCATAGGGGGGAATATAGTGACATGGAAAAGTAAAAAACAGCTTGTTGTAGTCTTGTAGAAATATCCAATGCACAACTATCCTCACAAACCTCCTTTATTTTCTTGTTTCAATTTCTTTGTTACTATTTAGACGAGTTCTTGAACTTTCTATGTGTAGAAAAGCAATAGATTGAGTTCATCTCTACGACAACTTGCTAAGATTTCTGAATAAAATCCCTTTTGAAGGAACTAAAAAAGAGAATATAATTCATGTGAAGCAGCTAATAGTGTAATCCACAAATCAATTGAGTATGATAGAATAAAACATGAGTTATCATTTTCTGTACCTTTTTTTTCTACGTTATCGTCATAATTATTACCCCTATTCAACTTGTCAAAGCATTTTCTTTTAAAATCCTCTTGTTGATTCATTTCCCTAGTTTCAGAAATGACCTTGTTGATTTCAATCTCTCTTGCTACTGCTGTAGGATGAAAGGATTGCTATAGTTCTCTCTCTGTTGACTATTAAGCTGTGGTCAACTGCAAATTTCTAAGTTGTGTTCTGAAGTTTTTATCTAAAAAGATTGAAGATTCTATGAATGATTGATCTCATCCCAAGCAATGTAGCATATGCGTATAAATTTTTCCTATAGCAGGAGACAAATTGTTTAGCGATTTATTTTTGTCCTTTCCTTTTGTATGAGAACTGAGGCCAATATATGTCTCAGGCTCAAGAAGGGGCTGACGTTTCTGGTGTCTTGACAGTCATGACTTTAGGAATGTAAGTACAATTACTTTTATGATAGATTTTCTACTAAATGCAGAAACCAGCTCCTGATATGACATGCATAGACAGGTTCTACTCTGCTGTTGCTCGAACTGCCTTTAAGGGTGAAAGTCAGGGAAGCTTGCATCATTTTTGGTATATCTCCACTCAATTCCTATTTTAGGAGTAACACTGCATGTTTGGATATCAGTTCTCATAAGAAGCTTAACAATTCCTATTTAGGGACATTCACCTGGAGTTTCATTTCCTGTTTATGTGATAACATAATAAAAACTAAATTTAACGGATGAAAGAAGAGTATAAAGTACATTCCCAAGTCTTAAGGTACACCAAACAGGTGAGGATAATCAATTTTTTAGCATTTTGCATCACCGGCCTTGTGAAAGCTTAGAGAAGTTAGTTGCTGCCTTAGTTCACACATCAATCTTAACTTCACACCAAAGGTTCAGTTTGATCATTGGTGAAATGTAGCTTTATCTCATGACTTTTGCTGTAACTTTACAGCAACAACCAGTACCTACCAGAATATGTAATGGTCATCTAATAAAATTAATCCTAACTCGCATCATCTTCAGTCAAGTCAGAGTGAAAAATGATGTCTGTGCAACCTTTGGACCAAATAAATGGGCTAGAATGCTCATATGAACGAAGTTAAGCTATTTGTATGACCTCCGAAGTACCTTTAGTAAGGTGTTTTGTTGCAAGAGTTAAATTTTTGGAACAAATGAGTTGAGGTATAGCAAGTTTCCAGCACTGCAAGTAATAACTTTTGAGAGTTATCACAACAAATGAGTGAAGAAGTCCTCAAAATTTTAAAATGTCAGGAGAGATTTCTAGATTATGGGGCAATGGTTAGTTGTTTACACTTTGGAGGCAAAGAAACTGGAATCGTGCTGGTCATAAAAATGACAGGTTATGTGCTGGAATTTCCAGATTGAGAATGAGAAATTTTAGGAGTCAAATGGTTTTTGATGCTAATGCAATGGTTGAAAACGTGAGATAAATGGTCAAGGCTGTTCAGATAAAATATGAAAATTACTTGTGCAGATATGAATAGTTGGATACAATTTTTTTTGGCTGTTTTTGCTGGAATATCCATCTTAGAAACAAATGAAAGTGTCATGATTTCGGATTTCATTTGGACTCTGAGATATAAATATCAGGAGAATTAATTCAGAAATACAGGCTATTGAACTGTAAGCTAAACTTGATTTCTGGAAACTGAGTTGAACTGGTTGGGAATTCGGAGAGGATCATGGATCTAGAACAAGAGAATAGAATGTTGTTGTGTACTCTTCTGTGCAATTTTTGAGAGACCTAATTTTATTAATTATAGCTATCACAGAAAGTCAACTATCTATAGAAATCTTCAACAAATCTAAAGAAGATTAATGCCTTTGACATTTTTCGTCCATGGAACATCCTATTGGAAATCTTCCCAATGTAAACAATATATATAGTAGAAACACCAAAGTCTATCTGACCTTGTTTTATAGAAAGAATCAAAGTACAGGAGGGAGGGGACGTTCCAGCCTTACCTCTAGACAATACATCAAGAGAAGAGATACGAGTTATGATGGAAAGAAATAAATAAGGAAGACTACTTCATTTACAAGAAAGAAATAGAGAAAAATTGAAAAAACAACTGCAGAAATAAATAAAAAAATTATAAAAGCTATCCATGCTCAAATAAGCTATTTACGCACATAAGGGCTTCTACTCTTATCAAACAAATTCTTTGTATCTTGAGAATGTCACTCCTTCATTGACTAAGTAGTCCGCTACTTTGTTCCCTTCATGATATATATGTGAAAGTCTTTATGCGAGACAATGCTGACAATCAATAATATTGTCTACAAGAAATTGGACATTCCACAGTCCTCCACCATGATAGCCATATTGGAGTCCAACTCAATCCAAACATGGGTATACCTCATCTTACTATGTAAACATATTTGTAAGTTCAAAGTGGTGACCAATGATCATGTCAAGAACTAGAATTGTAGAAGGAGAAAAGAGGGGAAAAAGAAAGAGAAAGGAGGGGAGAGAGAGAGAGCTGGGGGGAGGGAGTTCTTTGTTTATTCAATGCATAAACCCTCTATTTAATAGAGGGTTAACTAATTAGCATAGGAAAGATAACAAGGAAGTAAACCTAAATAAAACATTAAATTGTGTCAACATAAAAAGTTACAATAAACTGAAATATCTCTAATATTATATCTATAAAGATCTCCATTACAAAGGCATGGGTACTTCATCCCAGTTGAATAAGGTATAAGAGAAAAACTAGCACTTCTGAACAGCTTGGCAAAGGTAACTTGAGGGTAATTATACTTCACCATGAAATGATTTGTGCGCCAACATTTTCTTCTGGTATGGTCCAATTAGCTTTGTGATAATTAATGTTGTAAAAGGTTTACACAAATTTTTAGCGCTTGAATGTAAAGACTTCTATACAACTGCAATTCAAGAAAAGAAAGGCTCACTGCATAAAGTGATCTGTAAACGAGCTACAATGTATTAAAAAACTTCTCCTGTTTGTTGGAGCCTTATGATGAATTAAATATATTCAATTCTTAAAATGGCCTGATGGTTTAAAACTTTAGTAGATGTGTCAAAGATCAAGAAATAAAAAGGTATACAAAATGTAACATTTCCTTTTTTTCATGAACTGTTAAACATTTCATGATTCAAAATCTTTAATGATGGTTATTTTCATACATCTGAAATGTAATGCTTTTACCATATGGCACTAAGTATTCAAGTCCTTAGCCTTGTTACAGAGAAAATATGGAGTTATAATTGAGTTACAGGTGCATATAGCTTGTTAATATTTGAAAGTAACTTTTGAGTTCTATTATTGGCACAAAAATGCATTTTGGATTAATTTTTCATTTTCTCATCATCAACCGCATTTGACAATGTATTTTTTACTTTGTTTATCAACATTACATTAATTATCTTCTGGTCAGATCAATTTTAGGATATGTTTTGATTAGTTACCTTGTAACTGTTTCAGGGAAATGGTTGCTTATATTGCTAATACCTTAATCTTCATCTTAAGGTAAGATTCACACGCTTACAAACCCAAACCTAACAAACACTCTCCTCGTATAATTATGCACTCAAAAGTTGCATGTCTTAGCATTCTTGTTTGTGATTATTTTCTCGTACAGGCCTATGAGTGGATGTGTCTAAATGTTAGACTCATCTATCTGCCAAATTCTGCAATATGTAGATACAACAAACCACTGACTTTTTTTAACCTTTTCTTTTAAAATATTGGCAAAATGGTGTCCATGTAATATAAAATTTTCAAAATGGGAATTCTACAGTGGTTTCAGTACTATTTAAACATCTTTAATAAATTCTCCAAGTCCATAACCAATGCTGAATATTTTGTCCTACATAAGCAGTCAATAGCATCATTTGTATTTACCATTCTTTCATAGCTAAGAGGCACTATGAAAGTTCTCAAGCATACAATATCTCACAATGTCCCCTTCCCCCCGTCCCCACCCTGTTCAAAATAACAAAAAGTAAAGGAGAATTTGCAGTTTACTCAAGCCAGACTTTCAGGAATAGTTGTTTTTCATTTGCATCAACACATTAATGTTATCAATTTGAGTTAAGTCAGTCTATTTTCCTTTTATCTTTGCAGTGGAGTAGTTATAGCTGAAGGTGTTCTCCAAAGTGACAGTATATTTAAAACCTATGGTAAATTCACTTCTAAAATTTCTTCCACCCAATCACACAACACAAGGACTTACGCGACTACTACATGTCAACTTTATTACGGATCTTTTTCCTGAAAGCTTTATATTTTGTTATCCCATTCAACATATAACTTTTTGGGTAATCATGGTGGTTGCATAGTTACTAAATTAAATGGATTTACATATGTTTTATACAGTGCCCAAACTGAGAACATGAAAAACTTATTTGGTTATTTAGATAATTCACAATTCTAGCTTCGTGATGTGGGTCAAAATTAGAAAAATAGGGATAACATTTTTTATGGTTGGAATAATGTTGAGTTTTGGTGCTATTTTTTGCATGACCAAATGGTTAGCACATGGCTGGGTTTGATTGGAGAATTGTATGGGAGATTTTTTTCTCTTTCTATTGGGGTGAAAATCCTATTCTGGACCAGTTTCTATATCCACATCGTAGGTGATCTGAGAATTATTATATCAGGCAGGGACCAATGATCTGAGGTGGAAGCAATTAGGCCTGTACAATGATTCTTACAGTGATGAAACGATAAAACATAGTTCAGCACATTAGTGTGTTCAAAGATTTATTACCAAGAAAGTAGATGAGAAGAAGAGAGAGCACAACAGAGATATTTACATAGCAACGGGTTGGTAAAATTCACACAAGTTCAAGGAACTCAAAATCGTAACTTGACTCTAGAATAATTCTAACTAACTTTGGCTCCTTCGAATGCTCAGATAATTTTAAATTTTTTATATACAACTTGTGGACCTCTGTACTGAATCCCATTGTGGAAGTGGTCCGTCACTACAGAAAGATAAAGCTCTGATTGCTTGTATCCAACAGCATATAGAACAAGACTCTCGTATAATTTTATCATCAAAATTATGAGACATACTCTCAATCCTTATCAATGTTTAATGCAGATTCACCTTTGTGATTCTACAATTGTCTCCCATGCTTCTCACATTCTAAAAAAACTCATTTCAAGTTTTCTAGTGTTGCTATATGTGTAAGTTGATTTAGACATAAATCTATTCCAAATTTGGTTATGGTATTGGGTCAAGTTGTTTGAATTGTAGGGTTAGGTTTATTGCTGTTTGCTTTGAGGATGTGTACCTGATAGCCTGTAGGAACGGGGTGGTTTGTAGATGGTGTGTTCAGTTGTCTGGTTTTATATCATTTTTGGGCTTTTTTGGTTGTTGATTGGATTGCTGAAGAAGGGTTGGGTTAGGCCACTACAGTTCTTGTGGACGGGGCTGACACTTGACAAATTATTTATGCTGATAAACATACTCACAGATGGAGTTACAACATCTGATACTCATTTTTTAATGGCTTTTTCTTACAAACAATACTACTCTTTTTCTCTTTGATCAATACAAGAACTTTATCTTTTGACAAACAATACTACAATTTTACAAATAATAGTGGTAATTGCAGCTTTTGACAGGGATTTGGCCAGAGGAACAAGTAGTCTTTAATTACAATTGACGCAGGATCTTGGAGAAAAGTAAGATACAGAAGAAGGGAGAGAATAAATGTAGATAAGATAATTATAATGTTATTCAATACTTAATCAATAATCTAAATATTTCTCTTATTTTAACTTGAAATTCCTTTTAAAAATGTCGAAATAACAGAAGTGGAAAGTTTCCTAACTCAAACCTAATAATTATGGACATTGGACAGAAATAAATCAAAAATCACCCTTCTCGATCTATTTCTTAATTCTATTTCCTAAAAGAAGTATGTAGTTTTTGCATGTTTCAGATGTTAAATTCATCACATGATCAATCATTATGTCTATTTCTTTTTAGAATGTTCTCTTTTACATTTCTTGTGTAAAGATTTATTCATTTTCTTAAAGCACAAAAGTCAATTTAAGACTTATGCATAAACAGGGTGTAGTCATACTAAATTATTATTTGCAATTCAGTTTCTTAGGAGTCTTTTGGACTCAATAAAGTCTATTTGATTCTACACTCATTCTGTCTATTAGAGGCGTGATTGATTTTAGGACTCTAATACCATGCTAATTGGAAGCCAATTTGTTGAATGATTTCTTCTTTGTTTTTGTCTTTCATTTAAACACGTTTATGGAATATACAAGGAAGCAAAATTACAATTGGGAATCAATCCCTAATTTTGTGTGGCTATAGAAGGAAAGCTATAAATCATGCCTATACAAGGAAAGCTGTAAAATTAAATCACGCCTCTAACAGTTTCTACCTTCAATTAACTTGATATTCTCTTCTCATCGTGTCACTTATTTGTTGTCTTGTATCTAATTTAAATTTCCTTTGATATGGTTATGTCCTCAGGAAACTCTTGGGGTTATCTCTTTCTCCTTTACGTGTTCGTCCAAGTTTCCCGGTTAGTTGTAGTTGGTGTATTATTTCCATTTCTGCAATATTTTGGCTATGGGCTGGATTGGAAAGAAGCTATCATTCTAGTCTGGTCTGGTCTGCGAGGGGCCGTGGCATTGTCACTTTCACTCTCAGTTAAGGCAAGTTTTGCCAGTATTTCTATTTACTGTTATTCTTGCTTATCTAATCTAATTAGGAGGTGGTTTCTGCATTATCTCGGTTTACCATTCTATAATTGCTACAATTCATTCATTCATGACTTTCTTAGTTTCTTGGGTAGAAGTTGATAGTTTCTTCATAAAAAAGAACATACATCATTAAGGAGCAAGAAGTCTTTTAAAATCACGTTGAAATGACAAGAAACCTGTCAAAATAAGAGACTCGAGTAATGGTTTAAGTATGCAATAGCTAGCACTAACTTGGCTCGCAAATGGGCGAAATAGACAAAAATTTGAAAATTGTAGCTTGTTGTTGCCAAATGCGCCATGCTTTTTGTCGCTACGAGACGTGCCTATTCAGTTTCTTCATCATCCGTGTGCCATTTCATTGTCTTACAAGCATTACTAGGATTTTATGGAATGGAGTGCCTGAACAATAAAACTGATTACATCTTTCCTTGTATTTTCTTTACGCCTTGTGGTGTCTGTCCTTCACTTGAACATGGGACTAGGGCTAAAAAAAAAAAAAAATTCAGATTTGCTGAAGGTAAAGAAAGTTTGCTCCAAGGATTATGAAGTGAAATTTTATCAAAGTTAATTTTCCTATATGATATGGATTAAATGTTTAATCCTGTACTACCGAGACTAAAACTAATAATACAAAACAGAGAAATCAAAAGCAAGGAAGAAGACAAGAATTATGGTAGGTCACCTATCGCTGCACGATTTCACTATAACCAAGAAGGATTACAATTGTTTTCTGATATCACACCTTTCTATTTTCTCTCTACATCAAGAAAAAAGGCTCTATATAGGAGGAAATATTAGACCGACACAATACATGTGCGAACTTCCTAAAGACATCTTTAAATTAATCTCAAATTAATAACCTCACCGTGCCCCTGTTTGAGCCGTATTCTCATTTTCATTTTCTTTCTTCTACTCATTTTCAACCACACATTCTTCAATAAAATAATATTTTCCATCACATCAATAACTTTTCCTTCTTTTTTAACCACATATTCACTATTACATCCAAAAAAAATGCATTCTTTCCTAAAAAAATGTGCATCAAACACCCTCTATATAAATAAAAAATTCCCGGCCCCAATGCATTAATTAATAATTTCTTTTTGAAACCTAATGTAAAATTTCAGTCCCGGCTATCGCATTAATTAATAATTTCACAAAACTACAAAATATATTGTATGTCGTATCACGTATGATATCAAAGAACTAAAATACATATTACATATTCTACGAGACAAACGTATGATATTTTAAATTTTCACTCAGGTGATGGGTACTGTGAAAGGTGTTTGAGATGGTGCCACTTTGAGCTTGTATTTATTCGGTAGCCATTGGAAAAGATATTCTTGAGAAAATATAGGATTGTCCTTGATTTGGCAAAGTTCTTTGCGATTGCTGTCCGTCATAGTAACATAAGGATTAGACATCTTAAATAGAGGAGCAATAATAGAGATTAATGAAAAAAGAAGAGAATTTTTAGGAGGAAGAAAAGATAAAATAGGTGTATATTGAATTGTGGAAGAAGAACTCAATATTCCACTACCATGAGAAAGGATTACATTTCCCTTTAAATAGATAATAATTCTCGTCTAATTACTAGGGATATTTACAACTTACGTAGAATAGCATCAATCCTAATTAAAGCATACAGTAAAAAAAGAAACTATCTAAGGATCTGGTTACAGGCTACCAGATTCACCTAAAATCGTGGAATTAAAAATGACTATGTTTAATTGTAAAATTCCTCAATCTTAGCCCCTAATAAATGTAGACAGATCATCAAAATAATATCAAATCTGCCAATAATTCTACACTCCCCCCTCAAGCAGGGCTGTAGATATTTATTAGGCCCAGCTTGGAACTCAGATCATCAAAATTCTTTCTTGGCAGAGCTTTGGTAAGGATATCGGCTGTTTGGAGACACGTAGGCACATACATCATCTTGATTATCACTTCCTCTATTTTTTCTTTAATGAAATGTCGATCAATCTCCACGTATTGTTCTATCATGATGCACTGGGTTCTTGGCAATGCTGATTGCTGACTGATTGTCACGGAACATCTTCATAGGTTCCTTTCCTGAAATTTTTAATTCCTTTAGAAGCCTTCTTAGCCATATTCCTTTACAGATGCCATGTGCTATTGCCCTGAATTCTTCTTGACACAACTGATTGCTTCTTACTTCGCCATGTAACCAGGTTTCCCCATACATAAGTACAATATCCTGAAGTTGACCGTCGATCATGTACTGATCCTGCCCAATCTGTATCACTGAACACTTCAATATCTCTTCTTTGGTTCTTCTCAAAAAATAATCCTTTACCTAATGTTAGTTTCAGGTATCTTAGGATTCTATAGACTGCCTCCATGTGTTCTTCATTTGGATTATTCATGAATTGACTTACCATGTCGACAGAAAAACCAATATCAGGCTGGGTGTGAGATAGGTATATAAGTTTACCAACTAGTCTTTGATATTTGTCTTTATCCACGGGTGCACAATCTTCTTTAGCTCCTAGTTTGGTTGTTGAATCCATAGGAGTATCTATAGGCTTACATTCGAGCATTTCAGTCTTTTTTAGGAGATCCAGAACATATTTCCTTTGGGAGATAGAAATTCCGTTTCTTGACCTTGCTATTTCAATGCCTAGGAAGTATTTGAGATTCCCAAGGTACTTGATTTCAAATTCTTTAGCTATGAGACTTTCGATATTACCAGTTTCCTCCTCATAATCTCCTGTTAGAATGATGTCATCCACATATACAATAAGGACAACAAATTTTCATGCAGGAGAGTGTTTAACAAATAGAGTATGATCTGTTTGACATTGAGAATAGCCATGCCTCTTGATTACCTTTGTGAATCTCTCAAACCAGGCTCTTGGGGATTGTTTGAGCCCATATAAGGATCTTCTAAGTTTACCGACCTTGTTGTGTGTAGTTTGTGTCTCAAATCCTGGAGGAATTTCCATGTAGACTTCTTCAGCTAGGTCTCCATTTAGGAAGACATTTTTGACATCTAGTTGGTGAAGAGGCCAATCAAGATTTGCAGCCAAAGATAGTAAGACCCGTATTGTGTTTAACTTGGCTACAGGAGCAAATGTCTCCTCATAGTCGATTCCATATGATTGAGTGAATCCCTTTGCAACCAGCCGTGCCTCGAATTGGACGTTTTCCAGTTGGTAATTCTGTGATCTCCCACGTTCTATTCTTTTCGAGTGCATTTATTTCTTCACACACTGCAGACTTCCATTCAGGTGAACCGAGAGCTTCTTGTATGTTGTTGGGAACCTGTATGTTGTCAAGATTGGCAACAAAGGATTTGAAATTTGATGACAATCCTTCATATGACATGAATGTGTTTATCTGGTGTTTTGTGCATGATCTTACACCTTTTCTCACAGCAATAGGCAAATCACTATCATCATTAGGTAACTCATTATGGGAAGTCTCGGGATTAGATTTACCTGAAGGATCTTCACTTGATCTAGGACTTGGATCAGACTCTTGGGTTTGCTCAAGAGATGCTTGTTCCATCTCATTTTGGTTCTTTTTCCTCCGTGAGTAGGTAATCAACTCATCATTATTTGTTGATTGAATAGTGTCCAGATTGGTTTGATTTTGAGGAGGAGACTTTAAGAAGAGATGATGAAAAGGAATGGATTCAGTAGGAGGATTTTGGGGCGGGTGAAATTGGTTAGAATTAGAAGAAAGGTGAGATGATTCTTCAATATCCCAAAGTTGGTATTCCTAGATAAAATTAGTCTCCCCCTGAATATCAGATTTGGGGTAATAAGGTTGTTGCTCAAAGAAGGTGACATCCATGGAGTGATAATACCTTTTAGTGATAAGTGAATAGCACTTATATCCCTTTTGATTCAGAGGGTACCCAAGAAAAATTCACTTAAGGGCTCTAGGATCAAGTTTATCGTTGTGTTGTTGATGAACATGAACAAACGCTGAGCATCCGAATACTTTAAATGGAATAGTGGAGATGAGACTAGAATTGGAAAATGACTCAAGTAGGGTTTGACAGGGAGTTTGGAAGTTGAGAACACGAGAGGGCATCCTGTTTATGAGATACGCTGCAATGAGAATGGCTTCACCAAAAAATAAAAAATTTGGTACATGAGTAAAGAACATGAGAGAGCGGGCAACATCTAGAAGATGTCGATTTTTCCTTTCGGCAATTCCATTTTGCTGAGTGTTGACACACGAACTTTGGTGTACTATACCGTGACTCAAGAGATAATCATCAAGAATGGATTGGAAATATTCTTTGGCATTATCAGTTTTCAGAATCTGAATTTTTGCTCGGAATTGAGTTTGGATCATGGTGTTGAAATTTTTGAAAATCTGACATGTCTCTGATTTTTCTTTCATCAGGAATACCCAGGTAAGTCTAGTGTGATCATCTATAAAAGAGATAAACCAGCGAGATCCTGTAACATTCTTGATTCTAGATGGGCCCCATATATCACTGCAACTCCATTGAGATAATCTTCCTTTCCCTTTCTGCATATAAACATCATTACAGAATGGGACCATTAGAAATAGTCATTCCCATTTAGTTTGTGTCATGTAATGTGCATGAGACTACTATCTGAACCGCTGTTGTTGCCTAAAGCCATAGCTTCCTGATTGGTGGTGAAAGAGAAAGAGGAAGAACCAGTACAGAGGGATCCGGCAACGCTCATGTGGTAAATGGGCTGCTGAGATCTGAGACCCTAGAAAAAGGTGTCCGAGTTTGGCTTGGAACTTTTAACACTGGCTCAGAATCGAGAAAAACTAGAGCAGGAGCTGAAAAGAGCACGTCATCAGGAAAGTTGCATTGCATCCGCATTGTCAGGAGATCAGTCTGTGAGTGGAAATGGGGCTTTAGCATTTGACGTAGTTTATGTATGCTGGCTTGATGAACATCAACAACTGATCAATGTCTGAGATTTGCTGTAAACGCTCTGATACCATATTGAATTGTGGAAGAAGAACTCAATATTCCACTACCATGAGAAAGGATTACATTCCTCTTTAAATAGATGATAATACTTGTCTAATTACTAGGGATATTTACAACTTACCTAGAATAGCATCAATCCTAATTAAAGCATACAGCAATAAAAAAAGAAAATATCTAAGGATCTGGTCACAAGACTAGAATCTCCTAAAATCGTGGAACTAAAAATGACTATGTTTAATTGTAAAATTCCTCAATCTCAGCCCCTAATAAATGCAAACAGATCATCAAAATAATATCAAATCTGGCAATAATTCTACAGTGTAAAACAAAAAGCGACAACTTACTAAGAGTGCAAGAAGTGTTGTACAACATATTTGCAAGTTGATTTACAAGTTTATTTACCAAAGTGATATTTTTGAGGAGATTAAATGCTATAGATATGTTGGAGGAGAAGGATGTGAATTATTAAACATCTGCACTTTTTAAGACAAAACAATAATTTAAGAGGTTAATCCCTTCAAATTAATAAACTCTAATTTATACTCGAGGGTGGGTCCCAAGAATATTAATTTAGAAGTGTTCTACAAAGTTTTAGGATAAAAATTATAGTTAATTAGGTTCCACAAGTCCAACATGGTATCTGTGTCCTATTCTTTTGAAAGAAATAAAAAATCATTAACTATAGTGGTTGACTCATATGCCCTTGTACACATGTTTTCTGTATAAAAAGTAAAAATAAAAATTGCATTAGTGCTTTATAGTTAAGAATCTCTTGTGGCGAACTAATATTTGGCATGTTAATAAATTTCTTTCACTGTGAGTTCATGTTTATAGAGGTGGATACAAAAGGAAAAACTTCCACAGCCTAGCTGATTCTAACTAGAAGAGATTGCTAATTGTTGAATAACTTGATCTAAAAGCTCTTAAGTCGTTAGAGAAGGTTATGTGTATATCATTTAAATATTATTTTTATAAGCCACTTCACGTGCATGCAAGGTTCATTTTCCCATCACAGCATTACACGTGCCCAATTGCATTAAATAGGTGGTGGCAAGACTTGAATCCAGGTACTTTACGTGTTGTGACACACATTGAACCACTTGATCTAACAGTGTAGACTTTTTTGTTTAACATACTTAATAAATTAGTTCATTAATTAAGTCAAACATTAATTTTAACTACACATTTATAATTACTCATTATTATCCACACATTTTGTAAGACCCACTACTAATCCTCTTACTATTCCTATTTATACCATTTCTAAATCTGCCAAACGGAGGCTTAGACTATTAAAGAAGTCACTTGTATATTCTTTAAATATTGTCTTCAATATTAGTTCAAGGAACACTGCAAGGGAATCTTAATTATAAATGAATAAATTAGTTAACAATACACATAAGGAAATACATTAATTTGTCGTATAAGGGAGCCTATCAAGCTATTAATGAACTCTTCAACCGTTAACTAATATTATGGAGGGCTCTTGTGACTTTTTTGCAAGAGACTTGGTTCCCCTTCCTTTTTGGTAGTATTTTACCGTACTATTTCATATAATACCTACCAATCTTTTGAATTAAAGTAATACTCATTTTCAGAAGGAGGTAAGGACATATTTTAACTTGTTCTTAGTTAAAAATGAAGAAACACTAAAGGTCGTAGTAATTCTCTGACATGCCAAATCGTGATTTCTTTTCCACCTTGTCCCCACAATATATTGATATCACAGTGACACAATGAGGTTTCCTTTGCTTAGACATCATATTGGCCTTGTGTTCAAATATGAGAAGAAATAAATCATAATTAGCAGCTTTAATACTGTGAGCATGTTTGGAAAGTGATTATAATTAATCAATTGTGATCAAACATAATTTCAACCACATATTTCATAGAATCCACAACTATTAATCACTTAATATCCACACATATTGTATGATCCACAATTACTACTTATTATTCACACATTTCGTAAGATTCATAGCTTATAATCACTTACCAAACATGCACCAACTCAGCAAAAGAGTGAAATTTTCATTCTCAGGAAGAAACCAGTTCTTAGATATAAATATGTAGAAGATGAAAACGAGACAGAGAGAAATATTTTATATTATTTTCTACCATTCAATGTACAATAAACAATCCTTTTATAATACAAGGGAAATACATAAAAAAGGAAAAGAAT